>JAULBZ010001391.1:0-22463 GCA_032360805.1 Neoturris breviconis | reverse complement strand
AACGTTCTTTGAACGTTGTTCTAACGTTATTTTGCTGACTTTGAACAGGTTTTTGTCTGCTGGGTACGTTTTCACATGTTTCCTGATATTTACTATCGACTATTGGATTTAAATATAAATGATAAATATATTTTTCTTGATCTTAAAATAAGGGCATGGAAATTTCTGTTATACAAGTGTTTTCATTGCATAGTTTCTCTATTAGTTAGCAGATTTTCTTATTAGCAAAACGACTCTCTGGTACACAACAGAGAAAACGTACTTTGATAATTTACTCTAAATTAACGACGGTAAACAATTCCTTAAATTTTATTACTTGTCCCCAAAAACGTTTATACTACTGTCATTGTTCGTTTCATTATATGCTGCCCTATCACTCGGTATTAGTAATACTACTGCTGTTGTTCGTTTCATTATATGCTGCTCTATCACTCGGTATTAGTAATACTACTGCCGTTGCTCGTTTCATTATATGCTGCTCTATCACTCGGTATTAGTAATACTACTGTCGTTGTTCGTTTCATTATATGCTACTCTATCACTCGGTATTAGTAATACTACTGCCGTTGTTCGTTTCATTATATGCTGCTCTATCACTCGGTATTAGTAATACTATGCCATTGTTCGTTTCATTATATGCTGCTCTATCACTCAGTGTTAGTAATACTACTGCCATTGTTCGTTTCATTATATGCTGCCCTATCACTCGGTATTAGTAATACTATGCCATTGTTCGTTTCATTATATGCTGCTCTATTAAGATATTTTCTCAGTATTGCAGGTCTAGTAAAATAGTGCAATTCTATTCAGTTTAATTCCAAAAAAATTGTTCTTTCTCGAAGTTGCAGAAATGACATAAAACATATTATTAAATCGGGGGGTGAGGGTGAAGAGGGCGTGTTCTATTTGTTTAGTTTAAATATATTATTCGTTATGTATAAAAGTATTCCCTCTGGCTTGGAAAAGCAATAAAACAGACGTGATTTTTGGTTGAGACCAAATTTCACAATGAGAGAAAATTCTCAACGATTATCTGTTTCAACAAAATATTATATATTGGATGATATTTGATGATATCGGTCTAGTTACACTCAGTCTGAAATGAAATATCATGTCATAGATCTAAAGATTAATAACCAGCACGTTGGAATTTTATAAACTTCAATAATATGACGTCAACATTTCGCGCCAAAACTACCTCTTTTCGAAATTAGCAAATGAAGGTTAGTTTCCAGTAGGCCGAATTTTCGACGCAAAATCCGAAATAAGACACGATGTGTGATGTCAATTTCTACCAATGGAATGTCTTATTTTGGCTTTCACGCGGAATTTTCCGCCTAATTGAAATCAACCTCTTAAAATGACAGTACAAACTAGAGTCAGTAACTATTAATTCTAATCTTTAGCTCATTCAGATACTACTACTACGGATTCAGCAGCAGTCATTTCAAGTGCGGTTGTTTTGTTGGTTGTACTTGTTGCAGTATGCATAACCATCTACATAATACGTAAAAGAATCAGGGAATGGTATGCTGCATCAAAGAAACGGTAAGGCATTACCTCAAATGAAAAAAGCACTGACTGAATGACTTTGTATTTTATTGATGTCCTAATCCTACTTACGTCATGGAATCATTCAGATTTTTTAAAACTTAGGGACAAATTTTGACTATTTCCAAATTGACTGCAAAATACAAATAATTTACGAATAACTTAAATTTTTACCGTTATTCACCATTCGAGCTAAGAGTAATGTTTATGCTTAAAAAGCCCTCCTGCACAATGATTATATATGTCCTTATTTTGTGATTTCCTGGCTACCATAAATGAATATAATAAAGCATTTCTTACTCGAAAATTATTGAGTTATTAGAATTCATCCTCACCCCGCCATATAACATCTAAATAAGTATAATCCCGCATTAGTAAGGTTAGCGAAGAAATGCCTGTTCAAAGTCTAACGTTATTTTTCTGACTTTGAACAGGTTTTTGCCGGCTGGGTAACTGAGTTATAAACTTCTTGCTCATAGAATCCAGAGCATAACTTTGGACTTGGTTGGTAATGAAAATACTGGTTACAATGATGAGAACAATAACGAGAACAAGATGGAAGAAGATGTCTTCAAACCAACCACTGATACGGAAATAATCAAGAAGATCACATCTCCAGGTAAACTTCCGCCGTTACAATTATCAAGACCAGTTACGCTACCACCACTTGAAATATCAGGACTTGGTACAGAAAAGCAAATATCATTACATTCAAATGTTACTTCACAGTCTCACATAATTGAGGAATGTGGTAGTTTTCCATTAGTAGTGAAGCCGATCCCGCCTATAGAAAACAAGGCATTAAATGAAGATGTTACTAATACATTAGACAAGAAACCAATACCTCCAATAGAAGTAAAGGAATTCGTCAAAGATATTCCATTAAAAGGGAAGTCAATTCCGCCAATAGAAAGAAAAGTAGTTTCTCCACAAGTATCTTCTCAAAAGGAACAGAAAAATACATCAACAATTAAATCACCAAAAAAGACTAAAGTAACTTTCAAACAAAAAGAATTGCCTCGTAAAAGTACCAACCAAGCTTCAAAAATCCATCCAATAGGCACTTCTACTACAACTTCTACAAATGTCAGTTTAAAAGAAAATCGAAGATCGAACTCAATCCTTAAAACAAGCAAACCACTTAAATCACCGACCGTATCGAAGAAAGAAAAACTTACAGATAATATTCGTCCTAAAACAGTTAAAAGGCGACCCAAAATCCCGAGAGTTGCATCTCATTCTGTTCCATCAAAAGTTTAAAAGATAATTTGTTCACTGAGTTACAGAACATTTAGAACATCCCCCAGTGCGAGCTCAATTTGGACGTGGCTTCTACTGTGATGACATACTTGCACAGAATTGTTTCAGATCATCTTAACCCTATTAAGGTCGGGCTTCTTGGGACTCTGAATAGCCAGGGGACACAAAGTGCCCACCCCCTTTACAAATTTTGATGGAAATATGCTGTAGTGTTTAAACTTTCCAGAAAGTTAGGGTAACAGTTAATTAACATTTTAGCAAATTACTCACGATGATGTCTTTTTGCAAACTATATACCAAAATAATTTTCAAGCAAAAATAATAAGAAAACAAATTGAAAATTTTTATTACCACCTGTCAAAAAATATGGTTTTTAGTTTCAAAATAATCCCAGGTAAATTGTAGGAAAAGTAATAAAATTTGTAGTCATAAAAGCCATTCATTCAAAAGTAATGTAAAAACATTTAGCAAGGGGGAAGGGGGCTTAATGGGGTTAAGAAGATGAAATCTTAAAACTGTTTTATCTCTTCTGCATGTTCAAAATATTATAACAAAATCATAAGTGGAAATTTAATTGTATATAGACGCTAAACACAAGGCCAGGATAAGAGCAGATCCTTCCATTTTTGACATGATTCTTTATGGCAAACAAGCTTTTAACACAGCTATGCACGTATACAAATACCTTCTGCATCAATAAACAATGCATATAACATATTGTTTTTGGAGTTCTGATGTGTCTTAGATTGCCGCCCATTAGCAGTGGGTGAGTGGGTGATAATGTTTTCTTTAGTCTAAGTTAGAGTTGTTGCAGCTCGTAGAGAGGAAACAAAGAGTTTGTTGAGACGAGTTGCGCTTTCGTGTAAATTAACGGTTTCTCACTCTTTTTTGACTATAGATTTTATTAGGACGTGGTACCGCTTATTTTGTTCATATGATTGTATAATTGCTTATTAATAAAATAAATGTGTATATAACCCTTTATATGTTTAATATCTCATAACATACACGTTTCAATGTTTAACCAATATTCTAAGAATATAATCCGTTCAACTCGAACACCGGAAAACTCGAATTTTCGTTTTCTTGAACTAAATTCTTGTTTCCCTTAAACCTATCTTAACCCTATTCAGGCCGGGCTTTTTTAGACATTTCATGGCCAGGAGGGCGGATTCTGCCCTCCTCTTCCCTCCTCTATAACTTTCAAACGACTAACAGTATAAGGATACAGATTTCCAGGCTAAGTGTATCATGGAAGGATCAAAACGGTGGCAAATTTCATCACAAAAATTAGCATAATGGCATACTTTGCCTATATTCTTAGAATTACAATTAAAGGAGTTCTATATAACATTTTCTCCATTCTGCTTTCAGTTTTAGACAGATATTTTGTTGTTCTTTAACAGAGTTTCCGGGTTTTTAACAACAACATTGCAAAATACCAAAATCCTCGACCGAAAATCCGAAGAAAAAAACGATTTTCAAAATTTAAAAAAAGTCGGTGAAACATTTTAGTCGTGTGACCAAAATTTTGAGAAACATTTATTTTGTGATTAACTACATACAATTTGATTAAGTCTCAGGTTATCAGTATTAATCAAATACAAATTATTGCGAAACAATGTTTTGGCGATGTATATATGTTTTTGCGTAATAAAGCTGAAATTTTTATAATTTGTGTTTTATAGATAGTTTTGAATAGTCAGCGGAATCTATTGGTAATCATCAATTCGTTGAATTCATAAAATAAATGTTTCTACCAAGTTTTGTGACAAAACAAATCCGTTTTCACCCATTTTGTTTTTATTTGTTATAAACTTTGCTGCAAAAGTTCAAATCGAGAAAACAATTTTTGCTCCTACTCCAGCCTGAGAGTGTTGTTTAAGGTTTGTTAAATTTTTAGCAGATTTCAGTCTAGTGTTGCTTATAAAAGTGTCGCTTATAAAAAAGCGTGTATTTTACAGCAAACAGTGTACATGACGTGGATCAAGGAAGTTTAAACTTTTTAAAACTCCTTGCGTGGATCAATCGTTTATCTTCTCTTAATTTCAAACTATTAAATAAGCCACTGTCTCATTCCACATAACATTATAATTATAATAATTGCAAAATTTATGGAATTATAAAAATTGCACTGATGGCACTTAACCTCGTTTGAGCTTATATTTCTGTTGTGGTTGCTTAAGTAATTCATACGTATTTCCCAGTGAGCACGTATCGTCTTATATTTTATATCAAAAAGACATTTTTTAATGAAACATGGCCTTGGAAATTGGAATGCGCTTTATAAGCTCAACATTTTCTATCGTAGTAACATTATTATGACGTCATTATACTTAACAATTTACAATGTCAGAACCCTTATTGATAAACCAGGACTCGTATTGATAGCAGCTAAATTAGATTTTGCCTGAAAAGTGGAAGCCTGTATAAGAATTCGTAAAATGAAACAAAATTAATAAATTTTAGTTTTCTGGTCTGCGTAAATTGCATTAAGGCTGAAATACACGATCATTTTAAAATGACTGTGTATTTCATGAAAGAATGAAGAAAAGTCATTTCAAATGATCATTTAAACATATGTTATGTTCCAAATCCCTCCCATCTTCCGCCTATTAACTTTTAGCAAATCAGCAATCAACAACAACATAAACCAGTCAACTCGATAAATAGTAGTTAGAATTTAGAATAAGTTAATAACCATTTGCCTGATACACACCCTCTAGAGATAGCGCTAGCAAAGTACCATTGTTATCATTTTTATTTAGTACCTTTAGAAACTTACCAACTCTCTTTAGTAGAATTTTCTTCTTATCTGAAAGTTATCATCTCATGTCACCTTCACGATCATGTCTGATTATGACCTTCAGATAGTTTTATATGAACATTGAAGGGAAACTTTTTATTTTTCTATTCAAATAAAGTGTGTTTTGAGTAGACCCATGCGGTGGCTGAAAAGTAAATATTAGATCATTGTCTACGAATGCATCAAATGTGTAAACGAAGTTAAACTTTGTAACACACACAGAACAAATATATTAGACCTACGACACATGTATCACATAATTAGCAGGGCATAGACTTCTGTTACATGTGGCTTGATATACAACGCTAGTTCTTGACAGTCGCATAGTTCAAAAGCAAAAAACGCGGCACCTTCAGAGGTTACTTTCTACCTGAGAGAAATGGATGTGTTTCTGCGAAAGATTTATCAATTTTTTTCTCATTTCTTAAAGTTGCCTTCCTTTAGAAGTAAAATTATGCGCGAAAGCCAAAAGAAGGCATTCCATTGGAATATGTGAAGAAAATTTACATATCGATTATGTAAATTTATATCGATGGAATGCCTTCTTTTGGCTTTTATGTGGAATCTTACGCCTAATTGAAATCAACCCTGCAGTCTTTTGGAAACTACAATCTTGACAATACATATATGAGACAAATTAATTAAATTAAATTCCAACTTATGCTAAAAATTTGTTCCAAGAGTCTGAGTACTAGGCAGCTAGGAACAGCAAAATTTGTCGAGTTGAACAAAGTCCTAAGATTCTAGGTCCATAAGCTTAAGTCTACAATAAATAAATAATAAATATCTACAACCCCTCACGTAAATATTTGAGAAAAGGTGAAATTTGTGCAGAAATTCCGAATTTTAAATTAGGCTGCTAGAAGCAACAAAATTTGTCGAGTTTGTAAAGGGTCTTAAGATCATAATTCTTAAGTCTACTCGATAAATCACTGAGAAAAATCTCAGGGGACTTCTAGTGGTCATTTTCAGCACTTGCATTTTGCTTGTGGCGTATATTGCTTGCTAAAATTCAAAAATGTCTCATAATTTAGGTGAGAGGTTGTAGGGACGTTTCGTAATCATTTTCGTCATTTACGTTTTAGTTGTGGTGTATATTTCTGTCAAAAGTTAATAAATTAACTAGTAGCATTGTTATCATGTTTAGTTAGTAGCTAACTATAGATATTTGCATAGTACTGCAGAGAATGTCAATATCGTTAATAATGAATAAAGGGCAGAGTTCACATTTTACCTAAGAGATTAACACATGCACTTATCCAATAGAAGATTACAATTACGTCAATTGTTGAGTTCATGGACGTGATGAGCAAATTGTTATAACGATAGTGGTGAAATACCACATTTAACCTCTTCTGACTTTACGTGCTTCCGTTGTGGTTGCTTATATAATCTGTAAACAATTTAAAATTAAAGTAATTAAAGATTTTCGAGGTTCGGTTAAACTCAATCTAGTGTGCGATGATAACTTATGGAATTAATATTTATTTTTTATTTAATATTTACTAGCTTTATGCCCCTCGTAAATTGCGCGTATCGTTTCTTTTTTTAATTTATTTTAAACATTTTTCAGCATTTCACATATAAGGTAAGGTAACTAAACTTTGATGGATTTTTTTTTATTCGGACATATAAAACAGCATATTCTATCCACTGTAGTTCCTTGTTTTCTCTTAATATAAAAATCAAGTTTGTGGTCAGGTTGCTCAAAATACCCCCACATATCCTTGCATCCCTCGACTAAAGCCTTTTAAAAAAATAAAAATGGCCGGTGCAAATGAGTAGAGCCAACGTAAAAAAATGTTTAATACCATTCTGTTCTCGATATGATTTCGAAGGGCAATGGCAAATTTCAGCTAAAAAATGTAAAATGGTTCTATTTTTATTGGTCGAGAACGTTCAAAAAAGCAAAAAAAGATAAGTAAGTAAGTAAGTAAGTAAGTAAGCGAGGCTAATAAGTGAGGCAAATGTTTCGTAAAATTAAATTATTATATTATTTTGTGCTCTAGGAATTTTTGTTCGGGATATTAAATTTCAATAAAAAATGTAAAGCGTTTATTGGGCGGAAACTCCTCCAAAAAGTCTAAAAATGAGGCAAATGAGCGAGGGAAATAAACGAGGAAAAAATAACTTTTGTATCATTCCATTCTCCAGGGGATTTCGGATTAGAATACCGAATTTCAGTCAAAAAGATGTAGCGTTCTATTTTACAGGCCAAAAGCCCACAAAAAAGCTCAAAGTGAGCGAGACTAATAAGCGAAGCAAATGTTTCATTACATTGCTGGCCAAAAATTGTTGTATCGTGCTACAGGTGATTATAGTTTAGTTTACCAAATTTCAACGGAAAACTTTTTAATTTTTACTGAGCAGATACTCCTCCAAAAGGCCTACCAGTAATTTAACAATTGCGGAGCGTGGGTGTGTATCACTATGCTCACAAGCGAAATTTTTAAGACAGTAAGGCAAGCTGGAAGAGGCACACAGGCAACAAGCAAAGACCATACTGAGGAATAAGCATAGGAACTTAGATCCCCAGTATAGAGGAAAGGATTGGCAATCATAGGCTGAGGCAAAGGAGCAAAGGTAAGGCAACAGAACTCAAGGCAGCAGATAAGCACCACAGGCAAAGAAAAGATCCCCGGCAGAGGAAAGACAAGTAGACAAAAGGAAAAGAAAGGCAACAGAACCCAAAGATGGGCCACAGGCATCCGGCAAAAAGCAATGAATCCCTGCCGAGGAAGGAAAAATGATTGGAATCAGTGCCATCAAACTTAGTCACATACCAATTTCATCAAAAACGAGGCACTTTAAATTTTTAGGTAACATTTGCCCAATATTTGGCCGAACAGGATATTTTTGGTCTGAAATTTGAAAAATAAAGACCAAATTCAGACTGAATTAGAGACCAAAGACTAAATTTGTCAAAACAGGTACATAATCGGTCAATATCGTAAATATTTTGCTGAGCGCACAATAACCCAAATAAATTGGTGATTGCGAGGTCATCGAGTGAAAATAATGAATCAAGGCTGGCTTCTAAATCATACAGCAGTTCTATTTTTACGGGCTAAAAACCCTCAAAAAAAGGGGAAATTGTTTAGTATTGCATTTCATTATTTTCCAAAATGTTTCAAAAATATTTATATTGGAAAATCTCAAAATATATATGACACATTAGTCACAAAAAGGATATGATATTTTGTCCCACGCTGATAAGCTTTATTATCATAGACTACATATCTTTCTAGTCCGCAGAAATTGTTAAGTGACCGTATCGTATCGGTACATACAAGTACTTACATAACAAAGATTGTATCTGACTAGAAATGTTAGGACTTTTCCAATAAAAACCTTTAAATTTTTGATAGCAAAACACAAGACACAAAAAATCGAATATGTTCCAAGAGCCTGGGTACTAGGATGCTAGGAACAGCAGAATTTTTCGAGTTTGCGAAAAGGCCCTAAGTCTACTCGATAAATCTCTAAGATAAATCTGAGACTCGGTTTGGTCATATTCCGCATTTGAAATCTAGTTGTGGTGTGTATTACTCACCAAAATTCATGAAATATCTCATTATTTATGCGTTGCTTGTAGAATCATTTTTTAAAAAAATAAATAGTGACTATGGATATCTTCTCATAGTAACAACATTTTAGACAAATGGTTAAAAAAAATTGACTTTTGACTTAATGACGTCATCATAACTAATGACGTCATAAAAAATATAACTGTGCCAAAAGGTTTATTACGTGCTGACCTAACATGTTCCTTCAAAAAATTGTGGAGGGGGGGCACCCACCCCCTCCTCTTACAGATAGCTTCAAAAAGGCATAAAGTTTCAGTACTATTACTTTAGTTTCAGAAGTTATAAATAATAATGTGACAGGAAGCGGAATCCGTCCGATGCGCGTGGGGGGGGCGGGGGCGGAATCCGTCCGATCCCCTTCCCCCTCCCCCCCCCCCCCTCCTCCGCTGACCCCGCCCCTGAATAGGGTTAAAAGCCAAGTCTACAAACTTGGTCGACGAACAATACACGCCACAAGTAAAACGAAAATGCAGAAAGCGGGCCACGATCACTAGAGATTTACCGAGTAGACTTTTTAAAAACTCGACGAATTATTGTTTCCAGCAGCGTGGTATTCAGACTTTTCGAACAAATTCGAATTTTCGTGTTAAATTCTTCTCTAAGTTGAAATTTTGACTTTTTGCAAAAAATATCTACATTATTTGTGTTTAAGATTGTAGATAGAGTGAAAATTAAGTGATAATTAATGCTGATATTTCTTGTAACATGTTGCTTAGAAAGAAGCGTTTTCTACTACAAATACATTGAGGAAATTATTGCGTCAATCCACAACGCTGAAGTTCTTGATAACTTTGTGTATAGCTACATAATATTCCAGATGTAGATACATGGAGTTGCCAATTCAACAGATGTGTGATACGATTATTAGATGAGACGTTACAGTGAAAAGTGGATCGATACAGTTACAATAATCCAGATCTTGACGGAAATACTTTTAAACCGCAGATTGCTTCATTGTTCTATATCCCATGACACGTAACTACTATTTAATTTAGATGGTTATCTATACGTAATTTAGAAAATATTAAAAAAAAAAAATTGATTCCTTTGTTGTCAAATTTGAATATGTATATATATAACAGGTCATTCTAAGAAAACGAAAAAAGCTATCGCTCATGACTTTCAAAATGTGGATGTTAGTAAGATGTTGTATTTTGATTTTACTCTTGAAAGCAAATAATTGTATAAAGCGGATTCATGTGGGAGCATTTATGACACAGGCAAGTTATCTGCTCGGCTATAATGACAAACATTGTGTCATATCTGCTATGAATGTTGCTACATATATGATAAATCATAAGAATCATGACATATTGAATGGATATGAGCTGGTGGTTCATAAAAGAGAAACCCATGTAAGTGATGTGTGTATATATATATATGTTCACCATGGACAAATAAACTAGATAATATTTGATTTGTAGCATAAACGTTACTTCAATGTTGTTTGCTAATTTGCCGGATGATTCAAGAATTATCTCACGATACACAGCCTCTGTGGAATCATTACATCTATCTCAGTATCCATCATGGAATACCGTTAACCACCTAACATGTCTCAGTTGAAAACTTAAACCCAATCCAGTGAAAGCTACTGCTATCACATTAATACTAGTACAAAACAGAAACTGGAGAAAAGAGAATGCCACGGCCATGTAACCTTTAAAAAAGTTGGCCCTTAAAGTCGCATAATCACCCTATTTTGTCAAAATTCTAAAATCTATATCAAATTCACTATAGGCAACTGCTGATCACAGACTAAAAATTTCAGCATTTATAAATAATAGGAAGTGGGTCAAATAAGCAATTATTTTATCAAAAATTAGCTACAACTTTATGTAATCATGCAGAAAAGTGATAAAGTTTGGCCAAACAATATGGCTGCCACACAGTTAGCACAAAAATACAAAACTTTAATTACTCGTATCTCCACTAATAGTTGTCTTTAAAGAATGACATTTTCAGAATGCGTTACTGACATTACAAGCTTTAATGTTATTTATTTGGAATTTTGAACAAAATAGAGTGATTACGTGGCTTTAATAGCCAGTCGTAAAGCAGTGAACTATAAACTTCAATCTCAATGGAAAATATTGTTGAAGCATTTGCTTGGCTAAAACGTGATAAGGCTCCTGGAATCAATTTATTACACCCAGAATTCCTACAAAACCTCGGTACAATGCTATGGACTGGCTACGAATTTTTTTTACCAACTGCATCGACACCCTATCCACCCAAAAGATCTGATGACAGGCAAAAGTAGTCGCCATACTAAAGCCAGAGTAACCACCAATTCAAGCCAAATGTTACCGCCCTATTTCTTTGTTGTCCATGGCTTACAAACTGATGAGGAGAATCATACTTATCCGGTTCAATGATATTGTTGAGAATCACCTTCTACACTCGCAGGCAGGCTTTTGGAAGAATCGGTCTACAACTAATCAAGTTGTTAGACTCATTCCAGACATCGAAGCAGCGTTCCAAAAAGGTGAAATTCGGGGCTGCGTTCATAGATCTAACTGCGGCCTATGATACCATATGGCACCGCGGCCTGTACTTGAAACTGTTGTATATCATCCCAGATGTGAAACTTTATGCAGAGATATATAGTGGCGAACGTAGTAGAACGTGACAGATCTCATTGTTCTTGTAACATATTTTCGACTTCGGCACCTTAAAATAAGCGAACAAAATAATAGGTTACTCCATCTTTAATCTTGCCAATCGTCTTGCTATGAAAAAGCTGAAGGTATATCTAAATGGAAAACATATCACCTTTGATCCAACATCTATCTACCTGGGCGTCAGCTTCACACTTCGACAGTATCTCAGTAAGGTAGCCGACAAAATATCAACTAGGATAGACCTAAGCCGCAAACTAGGAAGCAAATTTCATCACCCAACGGACATATATCCTAGCCCTCATCTACTCTTCCGCTAAATACGCCGGGCATACCTGGGAGTATAGTTCACATACGAAAGTTGTTGATGTTATCCTCAATGACGCTCTTCCCCTTATTACGTGAACACTAAAACCAACACCCACTGCTATGCTACCAGGTGCTCACAGGCTGAAATGTCTGGTCTTGAAAACAGTCTTATCTCAGAGACTTAAAGATGTACCAACAAATCAACCGGGAACACTTTACAACCAAGGCTGATAGGCTTCAATTGAACACTGCCCAACCATCTGATACATAGGTCAATAACAGATAGTCAGCCCAATGGAAGAATAAGAACACTACACTTCACAGCCATATTCTGTTTCTGACCTACCTGAAAGGATGTGCTGAACTCAACCGAACTATAGACTTGCTGGACTCAACCGAATTAGAACTGAAGACACAAGCGGCTTTGGATTTGTGCAAACTATCATACACATCATCAATCAATGCACTGAAGCAACCCAACAATAAATAATGGTCTCCTCGAACTAGATGAAGATGCAGTTAATTAGCTGAAGACAATTTATATATAAAGTTACTCGAACGACGATAAATACTTTTTTTGCAAAATGGTCTGCCATACAATATAGGAAAACTGCTACAATTTCTAGTTATATAAGTAAGTAAGTAAGTAAGACACCACAGGCCTAATAAAGTTATATGGTTAAATTATTGTTGTATGAATAACATTGCACTTATCCATGCCTTTATTTTTCGTTTGTTTCTAGAATTCACCGGGTAAAGCGATGATGCATATGTATTGGATGCTTGACAAATCCTATACACTGCAAGCAGTAATTGGTCCATCAGGAGATTTTGTAACACGGCAAATAGCGGAAATACTAAGAAGAAGGAAAATTCCGCAGGTATTATTGTTTCAGTAACATCGATTATTATTTAACCCTATTCTCTGTTCGAACTATTTTGGATTACCTAATCCAGGTACAAAGAAGTCAATATAGACCGTACCAACTTGGTACTTATTCACTAGCCCATTACCTTCAAATGTGGCCAGACATCTTAAAACATTTTACTTAGAACTCCCAAGTTTGTTTACTAAAATAAAAACATACATCAATATTTCTTTGCTGACGTCATCATTTTATAATTTTATCTGGAACAATAATATTTTCCCAAACATTTTCTTCTTCTTGTTTTTAAGTGTAAAACATAAAAGTTGTGTGTTTTTTTTTGGTACTGGTGACCTTCAAAACGGCGTGGTTAAGGGGGATTGGGACGGATTTTTGAAAAGCACTCTCAAAATTTCAGCTTTATAGCGTAATCCAATTAAAAGTTTAAACAGCCTCTTTCTTACTTTATTAGATTGCGTATTCTACTCAATCAACAATAGGGACGACTGAGCAAGATAAAATTAGGCATCCATACTTTTTGAAGACATCCTCTGAGCAAGAAGATGGTAATTCAGCACTTCGTAGCTTACTGCAAAAATTTAACTGGAAAAGGGTTGCTATTTTGTATGATAATGATCTTGACATGGAAAGGGTAAGTTTCGTTCAGTACTATGTGGCAAATGGTTTTAGGAACTACAACCCCGGAAAATAATACTGTAGACAAAGATTGAATTTTAAAATCTTAAATATTGTGCTCGTGTGTAATTATTGAAGTAAGAGCATTTTATTACTCTCTAGTACATATTATCAATGGCATACCGGAAAAGTGGGACCTGGGTCCCGGGTCCCACCTATTATTTAGAGTCCCGGGTCCCGGGTCCCACTTTTCCGGTATGCCTTTATCAATCTATGATATTATATTCGAGCATATGGCTTCATTCAATAATTGCATGCTCAAATGGTAATGTATCTTCTAAAACATAATCGATCATTACCACCACTATATTATTTTACAAATCCAATTCTGACAGACAAATAACAAACTATGAAAAATTTCGACTTGTCATGATTAATGTAAAGCAAAGTTGCAGATATATTCACAAATACTAACATGAAAACGAGACGTCAAACACCTCGCTTTCATGTATTTGTGTACAGGTATATTGAAAGACAATAAATCATAACCTACAAGATTATTATCTCATCAGTGTTTATTTATTTATTTTTCGTACGATTATTTTTTCCATGATTTTATCTTATAGACTGCAATTGACTTATCATCTTATTTGAACGGTTTTGGGGTAACTATATTGAAATTGCTTGCCATTTCGGCTAATGACACGCAAGCTCATTATGATAGGGTATTCGCTTCTTTGAAGGTAAGCTTAATTCTTAAATGCATTTATATTTGCTAGGATATAAATTACCGAATCTGGATTTATTTATTTTTATTTATATTATTTACTAACAAATTTTTTCTATCGGTTTTTTTCATAAGTTCGACATACAATCTTCGCCAAAGAAATACTTGAGACAAATTTTGTGGTATTTTTTCGAATTGATCATGCGAAATGAGTTAACATCACCTGGTCCAACAATGTGGGTTTATTCACTTCACACATATTCGTATGTTTCTCAACTTTGAATTAGGAGCGCTTCACAAGTTCAAAATTAGAGAATTTCGATTTGCCTCTTCAACAGTTTTGGTGAAAATTATCTGAAATTATATATATTTAATTTTTACTCGCCAAAGTGGGCGTTTATAAGACACAAAATCTTTTGCAGGCAACTTCATTCAAACCCTTCCCCTCCTCAAATAAGCGCTCCCTAGTTAGAATTATATTAAATAAGCGCCCCCTCGAATAAACGCCCTCCTCCTTCTTCTTCTTTAAAAAACTTATAAATAGAGACAAACTTTCTTTTCTATCATGTAGGTCTATAGCCTAGATGCTTTTTAAGTTCTTGGAAAAACGTTTCTGCATTTTTTTGGGTTTTTGAATTTGTATGACTACTGGTAATAAGTAACGACACAAATTTGTATTACATTCATTTTGTTATGTTTTCTTTTTCAATTTTCGGGGGGAGGGGGGGGGGGGGCGCTTAATCGAGGAAAAACGGTACTTGCATATCACTCTCCTCACTTTCAGTTTTAATATAATTTAAATATTTGTAGGATGTCGATGCAAAGATTATTATTTTAGTTGTGCGGAACTCAATATACAAAATATTCTGTCAGGTGAGTAAACTACCGAATACGTTTCCATATGTTTCCGAATATTTAGGACGATGAAAACGGAAAAAGACACCTCTCTGTTTAGCGCTCGCGAGATCTATTCAATCTTCTATTGTTTTGGAATTTAATAGGATGCAAGCCTTTTCATTCTCCTAGCATATATCGAATGTGTATTACCGTATATGGCGATAATCGCGTGGTAATATATGGGACTGTATTAGGTAATATTTTATGCTAAGTATTATTGTGTTGTTAGGTACATTATTTTCATAATTCAATTTCTTTTTCTAAATGTGAATGTTTTAAATCACAGTCGTATATTTACACTGGTGTGCAGGATAGTGAAGATACAACTCTTCACATAAATTATGAGACATTTCATTGGTAGAAATTGACATCACACGGCCAATTTATACCAATGGAATGCTTTCCTTTGGTTTTCGTGTGGAATTATTTGTCCAATTGAAATCCACCTTTAGTCGTTCGATATATTTAAAGGTAAAATATCTTCATTGCTTTATTTAATGCTAGATTTTCAATAGTTTTACAATCCTTACACCATATAGTTTCTTGCGCAAAATACTTAGACAATTTTTAGGTTAAGTTATTCCTTGTTTCTCCCAATACTCCGTCAAAATTTGAATTTGGAAAACAATAGTGTGTACATAGTCTTAATGTTGCCTCCATCAACCAAACTTTACGGAGCTGAAGATTGTTCACTTAAATTAGAACTAATAAATGTAATTGTATAATTTTAGGTCGCAAGAAGACATATGCAACCGCCACATTCCCAGTGGGTGACATTGTTTAAAGTATATTCTCGTGATCCACATGGAGTGCGTACTATTCTATTTAGAGATTATGATAAACAAACCAACTGCACACAAGCAGAATATGAAAGTGGAGTACAGGGTGCTTTCACGTTCGAATTCGAAAAGGTTATAGATGACAGAATTATAGCCAGCTCATATGTAAGTGCGATATGTAACTAAGTACACAATGTCGGACCCACTCAGTGGGAAAAAAACGTTCAAAGTCCGTAGTAAAAACGCTATAATGTGGGCAGAGTCCCAAAATCACTCAATGTTATTCTAGCGTCTCTACTGCGGACTCTGAGCATTTTTTTGCCAACTGAGCATGTTCAAAACAACATGATAGCAACTCTCAGTCCTAAGGATAACTATTTTTAGGTGAATACTCTAACCCCAGATACTCTTTTCATCGTACAGATAGAAAACTGATTACTAAAAATATTGTAAAGGTGAAAGATTGTCACTACTTGATTTTCTTCATTTAAAATTGTAGAGAAGATAATTGTGTCACGTGACTTGTAATTATGATTTCTTATTCTGCTTTATATATATTGATATTGAATTTACTATTTAGTCTGCAAAAAGATCGTTGTACGAAATAATAAGGTACAAGAGACTTATTTGGAATTATTTACAGCGTCGGGAGATTGCAGGAACCAATAAAACAGCGAAGCCGTTTCCCAAGATTGTTGATTGCCCAGCAATGGCATATGAAGCATTTGATGCAATATATCTAGTTGCGTTAGCTTTGAACAGGTCAATTGCAAAAAGAGGTCCACAAGAAGGTGAATATGTTTTGTTTGCTTTTTATAATCTTCACCTTGTCAAACTTGGCACCAATAACAATCTCGCCAACTATTTTACATGGCGCAGTTTCGTTGTTTAAGGGACGGTAATAAATAAATATTTACAGATATTACTCTGCCCTGTTTTGTGTTGAAGGAGTTGCTTTTAAACTTATTGAAATTTCAATATATTTGAGAAAACTTACAGAATTTATTTCTCCAGAAAGCAATAAAAGTAGGAAATTATTTGTGTGTTACTAGATAGTTCTTAACTTTTCCATCAATTATTCGTCTTTATTGTTTAAGGCTTAATGTATCATTATAACGATTCCAAAAAAGCAAGAGCTTTGACAGAGGAACTGCTATCAACTCATTTTGACGGATTAATGGTAATATTTTTACGGTTTTTATTTATAACGAACAGGTAACTCCCATTTATGCCTTGTTACCTTTGTATCCTTGGAGAAGTAGAATTAAATCATGGCCAACGTTGCACTACCATAGATTAAAGTATATTTCGCTAGATTAATGCGTCCTCAGATTAACAGTATCCGATATAAAAAGACATTACTTGTTCATCTTTTCCTAAGTATGAGTCTCCTCTAACAATTCAATTTTCGAAAAATTATCGATCTATTGTGATGGAAGTAAAATTGTTGTCTTCAGTTTATTCAATTATCAAATTGACGGGAAATCTTCTTGAAAATTATAATTTATCTTTTTAAAGAAACTATATTTTTATTTCTATCTTAGGGAAATTTTTCATTCAATAGATCAGCGAATAATAAAATTTATCGACCTGTTGCAATACAGCAATTTCAAAAAATGGAAAATACGTCAAAGAATGGTGAGTACGTCATTATTCACTAACAATTTTAATTTGAATTTTTTCGTGGAAAGCTAACTGTAAAATCGCCGTTTTCTCGGCTGCAATGGAAAGTTTATCTGGGAGACAGATTAAAGACAGTCATGAACATGGAGATATAAGAATATTCTAAGTCTTCAAAAATCTTGATTAATATACTATGAAACCAAACGTTTTAGTTATTCTCTTTTGTATAAAACTTTTCCTATTTTTTTTTTTTTGAAAATCGGAATCAATTTCCCACGAGCAGACCCTTTTTGAAGGTCACTAATACCAAAAATATGAAAATATATATTTTTCCAATTTTTAGATGTCCCGTGCAAAAACAAGGGGAAAAACGTTTTTTGTAATGACATAATGACCTCATCAAAAAAATTCGGAACTAAAATGTTTATTACATTTGGTACTAATATCATACCTATAATATCAGTCCAAAAACAATCAATTAATTTACAATATTGCTTGTTTGTTTTAGGCTCCACAGGAGGGTATAAAACAGTTGGATTCCATCGAGCAAAAGATAACCATTTGGAATTCTTCAAAGATCCCAAACTGTTATTTAAAGGTAAGTTCGATAGCAAAAATAGCATGTAGTACTCAAGATTGTAAATGCCGTGACCTCAGAAATAAAAAAAATAAAAAATCCAAAACGTCATATTTTCAGATCAAAAAACTAACTAACTAACAAAGACTAACTTCTATTTTTTGTTTCGACCCCCCCTAAAAATGGGCGTGCTTTGAGCTTTACTCAAATATTTGTTTTGTAATTCTAATTCTAAAAAGAAACATAATTGTGCAATATTGCCCACAATATATTGTAACAATGTAGAAGGCGCCCTTTAAAGTACCGAACAAATAAAACAGGAAAAGAGAAAATAATTGTTATAGTGGAACATTATCAAAGCAAATATTGAGATAAACGCGGTTTTATGGGGAGGGCGATAGCAACAAAATTGCTGCGTTTGCCATCTTGAACGCAGGAAAAAAATAACGCAAAAGAAAACAGTATTTCCTCCGCTAAATAGGTGCATTGTACAGGTCGCAATGTGGCTACACCAAACGCCAAAAACTTGTAGAATTTTTCTCACGAGCCAAAACGAGCCCAAATAAGGCTTGAAATAGAATTTGCTGTCACAGAGATCAGAATAAGATTTTCCAGACAAGCTTCAGGCCAAACCCTAGCTGTTTAGGAGGGTATTTTGTTCTGACTGACTGATAGAAATCCATCAACGCACATAACGAATAAAGTAAATCAGCATAAAACATTCTGGCGTAGGTTCGCTAGACAAGGAGACAAACATGACAATCCAGAAAGCATCTGTTTTATATGCTCAGTAACATTTATTTGGCAAAATCATGGCATTAGCAAAGTACATTAGATGCGATATGTCCACCACGTAATATATGTCGAAATCTCAATTTCTACATTTTTACAATTTGGAAAAATAGTAAATTCTTGGAGATTCTCACGAATTTGTCTTTCCTTTTGATTTTGCTGAGTCAGTAGTAGACACTCTAGAACAATATCTAGAATAACTTACAACATGTTGCATATATCTTTGACGTTATTTAATAGAGGTAAGTCTTGTTTATGTCATTAGTGCTATGATTAGTACTATTATTAGATTCTGTTGTCATTAGTGAGTTGCAATTAGTTGGACATTGGGAATTATATAGAACAACATCAATCAAACGGAAATAACAGAACAAGAAATTTTACACAACCAAATAGCCATTCTTTATTCACATTCTAGAAGCACAGGTAGTTTCGTATCAAACGATTAGATTTGTCGTACTTGCTTCGTTCTTGGAAATGAACACCATTTGTATTTTGTATACAATGCATTTAGTGATTTTGCAACCACTGACTAAAGTGGAACCTCTCTATAGCGGACATCCTATATAGCGAACACGTCCTCGTAGTGGACACTTTTTGCAGGAACGGATCCTGGTCAAACTCTCATAAATAAACCTCTGCTTAGCAGACACCTCCTTAAACCGGACACTTTTTTTGTTCCCGATGGTGTTCGCTATACAGAGGTTCCACTGTATATTTAAGAATCTAAACAACAACCGCAACTCAGTATTTCTTGTCTTAGCTGGCTGGAAAATATTAGGAATGGCATTTTAGTACATCTTTTGCACTCAATTCGTGTTATACCTCAAGCATTTAGTCCTATTTTATATTTACACGTTTTTTGTAAGAACCTCGTAAGAACACCAGAAGCCGTCAATGGGAGGTGTTCTGAAAAATAGGTGTTCTTATTCTCTAGCTGAACTCCATTTCAGTATTTTTACTAGCATACGCGTGTATCTCAGAACAGCTCGTTTTCCTAGCTAGAGTAGAATCAACTGTAAGAACAGTTAGAATTTCCAGCTGAGTCAGATTTTTCTAAAATAGTGGCTACTTTTGTTGTAAGAACACCTCAATTTCCTAGCTCGCTGCAAAAAAAAAAGACTTCGCCCAGAACAGATCATTTTCTAGCCAGAGCTTCTCGATTTCCCAGCTGAGACAGCCAGCTCAGAACAGATCATTTTTCCAGCCAGGAGTTGATCAATAGTGAAAGAACAAGTCAAATCTCCAGCTGTACCTTTTTTTCTGGAATCTAAGAACAGGTCTAATTCCCAGCCAGTATACCCCCTCAGAACATCTATTTTTAAGAACACCTCCGTCGGCTGCTTTCGACCATCGTTGGATATTAATCGGTTTCTTGGTTTCTAAACAAGCATGGTCTATATATTTACATCACTCTCCTCCGCAGAGCCTTACGCGCGCCGCAAATAACCAGCGCGTGTCCGAAAAACAATCATAAGCGGTGGAGCGTTCAAAAAATCAAAAAAAGCAAACTTTGACAATGGTGGAGTGCCTTTTTTCGGCGGAGGAGATTTTAGCTAAATTAAGTGATCACATGTTTCATGCATTACAGCGATAGCTACGTCGTAGCTATGAACTTTTCTAATTTATTTCTGCATATTTTATATACATATATACATATTCTAGCATGCTGTTCTAGCATACTGTAGTTTGACGCAAAATTTAAATAATCAGGGGGTGCTAAATAATGGGAAGGAATAACAAAAGTCGGGAAACTATATTGCAGCAGCGGGAGAATTATTTGGATGGAAAGTCAATAAAATTTACTCGGTGACAAATATTTCCACCGACTTTTTCTCCCAATAAGGTATTCTTGCCCTATAGCTACAGCAGTACACTATAAGAGCTATTGCAACTTATTATCATGATTGGTTATAATGACTTAAAGCGCGTAAATCTCCAGCCCTATTGGGCTCTAGTTGAGTCTTTCATTTACCAGCAGTGTGTACACACAGATTTAATATATATCTTAAATGCGATGTTTATCTGTAGTTAATTATAAATAATGTATCTCTAAAGGGATGTAATTGATTTGTTTTCGTAAAAGTAAGACCTATTTTATATGCTAAACCGGATCTTACCAAACTCGTTAGCACGGCATGGCAAAACTTCGCTTTAACCCTATTTCATCTAGGGGAGAGAAGAAGGAGAGGGGATGGGGGCAAAAATACCCAATCCTGCGGTTTTTTATTAATAATTTTTTTTATGGTGCGTTAAAACGACTGAAATTTTACAAATCTTGCAGAATATCTGTTACAAATGTTTTTGTGGAAAATACATTTGGTGGTCGTTGCAGACCACGCCAATTTCTGACCCATGTAACCGAAAAAAAACTGTTATTTCAGTGTCAAAATCCATATTATATATGAAATAGCATATTTTTACAATCAATATCTTGTTTTTATTAATATCTTCATCATTTATCAACATTTACATTAAATCTAGGCGAAATAACACATCAAACAAGTGAAAATACGATTTTCTATTGTTTTCAATGAATCCTATTATTTTGAAGGCAATAGAAAGACAATGGCTTATTGTCTACCAATTTTATGACATTTTTGAATTAGGTTTGATGAGAACATTATCTGTATCAATGTTCATTAAGAAATTTAATAACTATTAACTATTTTCTTTTTTGTTGGTCCTTTTCAGAAAAAATGGTTTTAAAGTTGTCCAGACCTTTTTGTTGTCAGTGATTTCATTCAAGTTAAGGTTTTTATAAAACTTTTTTCTTTCTTTTTATAAAGTTTTGAAACATAATTCGTTTGCTTTTTGAAAGCATTTTGATTTGATACAGTTTTAAAACGATGGAACTTTGTTTCTAGTTCCGATCTCCTCATTATTGCTACACCAGGGTGTACACCAGAAAGTGTACACCCTGGTGTACATAAGTGTACACCAGGAACATAAGGAATACAAAACATCAATGTTTACATCATTGGTTTGTAATTCTATGATATTGTAATGACTTTATTGAGCCTAAATGATGATATAGCTTCGCATACAGGCTATTTCTAAGGGTTAACTGGTATTTTTATTAGCAACATATTCTTAGCATAGTTTTTTCTTCAACTTTATAGTTCTTTTGTTCCTCATGTAAACTTAAAGCTTGGTTTCCAATAAAGAAATTTTGTTGAGCAACAGTTGTGCGACTGTTGTGCGATGTATTGCTCAACAAAATTTCTTTATTGGAAACGAAGCTTAAGTGTACAAAACTTATTATCATGTTTGCAAACAAAACCGTGTGTATTTTGTGTTGGTTTTGACTCAAATAGCAACCTACAAGCAATCACATAAATATTTGAGACAAGGTAAAATTTGAGCAAAAATTCAGAATTTTCAATTGGATAAAAAGCCTTAAATTTTCGGTAGCAAACCTAAAGACACAAA
>JAULBZ010001390.1:0-22465 GCA_032360805.1 Neoturris breviconis | reverse complement strand
CAAACCTGGCAAGTGTAAATGAATTGCGAACATCAATGATGGACAGGGAGGGTTGGAGAAGGCGTGCTGATTTGAAGTGAGTGGAAGCTCGGCCGAAGTAAGTAAGTAAGTACTTATTCAAAAAAAAACCTTAAATTAAAAGGGGGATTTTATATTTCAATTCTGCTGATTGAAATTCTTGTCAAATATTATAATGTTGATTATCATGGGATTTATTTGGATCCTGGTAGCTTACCCCACATGTTAACGATGAAGGGATCATTATTCTTTCACATTACATTGGCGATTATTTAAAAATTTAGAGGGGGTGCTTGTTAAATTGAATGACAAACCGATGGAGTGGAAAATGGGAACATACTTCTCAATAAACAAACTGTTCTTCATAAAAGTATGAAATGTCAAAATATCAACCCTTGCAGCTCTGAGCATTGTTAGGATTTTCACCAATCATGACATAAGGGGGGTGGAGTTTTTAAAAAATTCACACTCAATCAGGGTGCTTATTTGAGAGGGAAACTTAATCGAGAGGAGGTATTTTTCAAGCATTTATGATATGTAAAATAATTTAACATAAGACATAAAGTTTTACTTGTGATGTCTAAAGGTCGATTTCCATTTGTTGGAAAATTCTGTGTGTAAGCCAAAAGAAGACACTCCATTGGTATTGGGATGTCAATTTCTACCAATGAAATGTCTTCTTTTGACTTATACACAGAATTCCCCGCCTAATAGAAATCAACCTTAAGTACTTACTCAGAATTATCAGCTAAAACCGGACAGATTGAATCAAATGTTCCTGGTGAATTTATCAACATATTTTGTCCAACATTGCCATGTATTGGTTGATATTCTCTATGCATGATCTCACTGAAGGTCATTGTTTGAAATGGAATAATTTCATCTTGATATTTGTCATGCTTTGCAATCCAAATATTTTTTAACTCATTCATTGGAATGTTTACACTGGCTTCAAAAAATGTAGTTGTTATTTCTAATGGTGTAAGCATTATAAAAGCTCTCATATTAAAGTTTTCTGCTTGAATAGACCGTAAGATATCATGTGGAACTGAGCCAGTTTCGTTATACTTTATTTTGTAAACTCGTACTTCAAACAATGAGGTATGCTCTTCAGCTCTACTCTTTCGTATTTCATCTGCTAAAGAATTTGTAAAATCTAATACACATTTATTATCTTCAGCAATGATCGATACAAGTTCTACTGATAAGTGCTGAGTCAGCATTGTTATCGCTTTGATGTAGATGTGTTTTGTTTGTGAGCAGTTGATTTCGGAAGAGTTAGTAAGTTTTAGGAGTACAGAATCTGATGTCTAAAAAACAAAGTGTTGAGGAAAATATATTTTTTACTTTTGGAGGAATAGTTCTATGATCAGAAATTTTAAGGCGAAATAATTTGCCAAGCATAATATAATAGGCCCATATCTTTCAGTTTTCTGAAAATAATATCTTTTCACAAATGGGTATTTTTTGCGACTAAAAAAATGGGAAAATTGGAAAAAGGAAAAAAAATTGTCCCTTCAGCTTCTGTGAGTTCAAACGTTTAGGATGAGTCAGATAGACTTTATTTCACACAAACAGTCAAAATTTATGAGTGTTATGGAACTTTGTTTTCGTCTTGTTGCTAAAGGTAGTAGACAGAATTATTAAAGAACTCACCATGTCATGACTGTAATCTGGCACCATAATATTATGTGTTTGTTGTATTAATCCAGATAATAAATTCTGATGGCGATACTCTAATGATGTAACTAATGAGCAATTTGATAATTTTAAGTCTGATATAATTTGTACAAGAGTAGCAGTATTTGTATTTTGTATTTGAGTGTTTTTGCTGGTGAAATATATGCATCTGTCTTGAAGATAGTAAAACTTTCTGTATAATATATATTTATTTTGATTTGCCAATATTATAAGAACACATTTCTGATCAACGTTATCGTTACTATTGTTTGATAATGTAGTTGCACAAATTTTTATTTGTAGGTAACATACAAGGAACAGCAGTTGCATAGCAGACATTTTCTATTTGTTTCTTCTTATGACTTGTCTCTTCTCGTGACTTGTGGTCTGGATTATATTTTTTTATCATAACAATTTTGCACCTGTTATACATTCTTTCTATCGAAATTTCTAAATATAAATAATTATAAACTTTTTGAAACCTTTTAGTCTTGATTTATTTGTTCTGTATTAATGAATATATTATTTTTTATTATTTTTTTATTGTTCAATTATATTAGATGCATTAAACTGATCCTTTATTCAGTTTGCATTGCTCTCTGTTGGTTCAATCTTTCAATTCCAGTCATTTTAAAAACCGATTTTAAAACCCGATTTTTCCACTTATCTAACTCCCAACTGGGTTCCACTAAAAAAAAAGATTTTTAAAACTAGGAATTGAGAATATTTTTTAATTAAATCTACCAAAAAAATTACTTACGGTACGAAGTTTTGAAATGCTTCCCTATTACATTGTCATGAATTTTGTATTATAATATTATCAGCAGTAGACAAGCATATTAACTTGTTTCTTGTTGTTTTTAGATCTGGCAAACATGTTTGATACACAATGACAAAAGATTGATCACTGGATCAGGTGACTCAGAGTTAAGAGTTTATAAAATTAAGAAAAACAAAGACAAAGGAGAGGTAATAATCGGATTTTGTTCTGAATGAGGGTGTAAAGTTAGCGAACTAGTTTTTTCAAAATTGCTGACTCATTACTCTTTCATCTTATTTCAGTGCTCTAAATAAAAAATAATCACTGTGGAAGAGGGATTTTTGAGTGTAACTTCAGGCTTTGTAGCTTGAAGCTATGCTCTAAAATCACTTCTCCACAGTGATTATTTGCTCTTATTTCGAGCATTGTATTTACATCTAAGGGTGTCATTTCACGTTTGAGAGCTTGAAAGCTGTATACCATTTTTTTTAACAATTTTTCTTTTAATTGTTTACTTTGTTTCAAATTGTAGATCCCGGTCACATGTGAACTCCTTGGTTCGATTATGCGTCAAGGAAAAGGAAGAGTGATGTCACTGACTGTTGATAAAGAAGCGAAATATCTGGCTTGTCATGTAAGTTAGTTTTTAACAAGAATTCACCTGTCTTGTTACAATTCCAGTAGCTAAACATTCTAAGTAGGGTTTATAAAACCTTTTTTGTTAATTATGGGTTCCACATTAGAGAGCTTAAGGTAGCCTAGACCGTTGTAGAGTATTCAAAAGAAATGCAAGTATTATATATGGGACATATTCATACTTTTTAAGTACTTCTATTGAATTCCTTAATGATGAAAGATAATTACGATATAATTTTTTGTTAATATTTGCAAACTTATAATTTAATATACGGAACTGAAAAATGCATAAATTTTCTTTCTGCAGCTCCAATCTTAGAAGAATTGTATTTATTGTTGTGTTATTAATTTTATTCTGAGCATACCAAAGGTTGGAACAAAAGCGCGTGCGGAAAATTTAAGTTTCGTTCCCGAAATATTAAACATTTTATCTCTCCTTTTTTTATTTTCACCTACTCTACTAATGTCTTCAATAACTTCTAAAGAACTGTTTTATAAAGAATTTCCGCACACACTTCTTCGCAGAAGGTTTTGATCTCTGAAATGGGTAAGTTTAAAGGCAATACAATCAAAACTACATGACTTGGAGCTCTAGAAGTAAAATATTCACCATTAAAAACATCAGTATCCTGAAGTTCTGTATTTTAACGCATTTTTTTACATCACCTTTAATTTAAATTACTTTCACTTTTATTTTGTTTACAAAGAAACCTGACATGAATTATTAATTAGATTTTTAAACAGCTGAAGATAAAATATAAAAGTTAAAGTTACTGTTTTTGGCGTGTAAACTATTTTTTAAACTAGTGAATGTTATTTAAGAGTAACTTTATAATTTCAATAAAAAATGAACCAAATTGATTTTTATGTCATAACTGTAATGCATATAGTAGGGTATTTTACATACATATTTTTATTTTAAAAACATTTTATTTTTTCAAAGGTCTGGGATACCGTAAGGGGTTGAAATAAGAGCAAATATTCACTGTCTAGGAGAGCCTTTTGAGCATAGTTTCAGGCTACAAAGTCTGAAGCTATGCTAAAATATCCTCCTCCACAGTAAATATTTACTCTTATTCTGGTTGTTAATCTTTCAGGTACAAATTCACGTAACCAATGTTGAATACGTTGTTCTAGCATCTTTGCTAAAGGCTTTGAACTAGTTTTTTCCCACCTGGTAGAGCTTTAACTATAATAGGGACTACCACATTCCCACCAGCGTCCAAACCTATTTTTTTGGTGTATTGGCCAAAATCAACAAAATTGAAACCACACAGATTAGTGTTATGCCAACGATCTTGCAGTACAAAATAAAAAGACATTCAAGATCAAGATTATTCACTAAAAACTTTTATATATTTTACTTTTTGAGATAGTACCTTAGGTATTCTAAAATAGTGCTTAAATTTGCTGTAGAGGAGTACCTGCATAGTTTCATGCTACAAAGCCTGAAGCTATGCTAAAAAAATCCTCCTCCACAGTGAATATTACTCTTATATCAACCATTAGCTTAAAGATGCTACAGATTTACGAGAAGTATTACACGTTATAAACCTTTAAGAAATTTTTTATATAGGGTACAGATTCAACATTAGAGGTTTACAACATACTCAACAAATATGAAATCAAGATAGGTCTACAAAAGAAGAAGAAAAAATTAACAAGGAAACAAAAGTATGTGCAAATGATGTTCTACAGTTATATTTAGTCTTGCATTTGATATATCTCAGTATTCCAGGCCTCTGAATTCACATCGGCATTCCCCTGTGGAGGAGCACCTTTGGAGATTAATTTACAGCCTACTGGGGAATGCCGACGTGAATTCAGAGGCCTGGTATTCGAAATAGCGCTTTTGTTTATGTATAATTTACACATTCAATCTGGTTATTTGAACAAAATGTATCTGCTAAAATGTTCTTGAAATAAAATAATCACTGTGCTGGAGTGATCTTTGAGCATAACTTAAGGCTATTTTGTTTATCTGAACAAAAATACAGGCAATTGCAAGTCTTTGTAATTAAAAGTGAATTGACTTAAAAGCTAAGAGTATGATAGTAATTTGAATGCAGCTACTAAGTTAAAAACGGGTTAACACAAATCAAAATGTGTAATGCCAACTGAAGGAACTCCTTTTAAAAGAATGGAAGTAGATAGTACAATGTGTAGTTTGTGCTCTTTCTCTATTGTTCTTACCCAAGATGGAAATGGTCTGTTAGCTGGATTCTGAATCGGTAACTGATAATAACAGTGGTACGTTGTTATTTTTTATGTTTAGAAAGAAACCTGAAGCTGAACAAGTTGATGAGGTAACATCAAAACACATACTTTAAAAAATGGTTTATATCTATGGACTCAAGTGTGATGATTTTAAATTCCATAGTTGTATTTGGATAGAATGCTATCTCCCATTGAATAGTGTGATAGCACTTACACAATCGATGGCAGCGAAAAATTATTAAAATCCTGAAATATCGCTGTAATAAACATTTCATCATAGTTTTTTCCAATCCAAAAGGTTTGTGAACTGAGAACTTAAGACTGTTGAGATGTAATCACACTCACATCAGTTTCTTACAGGAATCTATAAATAATGATTAATAATAGCTGATGAATATGAAAGAAGAAACAAGAATTTAAAACTTTTTATATTGAAATGTAAATACAAGCTGTGACTTTTGTTTGGTGGTTTTCTTTCACAGCTAAAATAACAATTTTACGGCAAGTCAGTGATTGACAAAATTATATTGCACCTTTTTTTTTTAAACGCATCAGTAAATTTTGACCGATGCTTAATTTCAAACCACGATTCCCTATATTTCCCTATTTCCCTATTTCCCTTGTTATTTTGTTTATGCAAATGTGAATATGGTGCAATTATCTTATAGGATGTCACTGTGGTACAAGAAGTAAGCGATGAAATAAAAAGAATACAAGTATTTCAACTAAAACAAAAATTAAGGTAATGTTTCTTGTACAGTACTGAAAATGTTTATCCTGGTGATATTTTACATTTGTCCCATTACTACCATCCATAGAAAACTGTGTTTTATCTATGTTTATTCATCAGGGAAACTACAAGCCTGAATATAACTGCTGGATACCACCTGTGGAGGAGCATTTCTTGAGTAGAGTGTTCAGTTTTTATACATTTTTTATAGATCTTGTGATCTTTGTTATGATGGTAAAAATAGTATAAAGGTACACTAAAAATAATTGTTGGACATCACATGTGGAGGAGGAGTATTCTTAGTATAGCTTCGGCTTTGCAGCTGAAGACTATGCCCAAAAAAACCCTCCTCCATAGGTTATGTGTATCAGTTATTTTAGGGCTTAATGATATAATAGCACACGTATCTCAAGTGGGGATTTTATATTATTTTGTTTCTATCTTTTACCTAATTATTGACTTCTGCAGAAAACTTTGTTAGCGTTTCTTGCTTGTTTAAATAATGTCAAAATAGAAATCAAGTGACATCTAAAGAGTGCTGAATTATTATTCTTGCAATTGATTGTTTTGTTTTTTTGCACTAAAGAAAGTAATCAATTTAGTGGTTGAAATAAGAGTACATTCCTATGGAGGTGGCTACATAGCCAATCACTGTGGAGGAAGCTATTCTCAAAAATCATTTCTTTGGCAGTGATTATTTTGCTTTTATTTCAAACACTGCAATTTCTGTTATACCTTCCATTCAAGAGATATGATTCTGGTTATTTTGATCTCTGCCATAAAGAGCACTAAGTCATTGATGTATTTGGTTTCTTTATCCTACCGAAATAACATCATGTTTTTGTTATACAGGTGCTTCTATTGTATACAAGCAATTCGTTTGGTTATTATAAAATATCATTGGATGAAGAACCAATGAAATGCGATCTGCGATCTGTTATGTCAAATATGGGGCACCGAACCGATGTCAGGTAAGGTATTAATAATTCTTTTTGTAAAAACAAATGATGAGAACAATGGAAAATGCTTTCCTGTCAAGTCGACATTATACTCAAAAAAACCTCCACTTTCTGTCTATGCAGAGAACAATGTAAGTTTCATAAAAACCGTTATGTTTTAGTCTGACCCCTATCACCCCTATGTGTATGTACTAAATCTTTGACTCCAAGGCTGCGAAACTAGTTACAACAAGTATTTGTAGTGTTTTTATGTGTATGTATAATGTGTCCCTATATGTGGATGTATGTCTCTATTATGTCCCTATAGAAATCATAAGAGCAATATTGCCACATGTGATGCTCTTTGTTTTCTTAATCGTATTAAAATCCTCGCCACTTACTCTGGGAATAATGTAATGTGTTCTTTCTTATGATATTTCCAGTTGGATAGACCACACTTTTCATTTATTGTTTTAGGACATTGTCATTTAACTCAGATGCAACTCTACTTCTTAGTGGTTCAGGAGAATCTGTAAAAATATGGAATAGGTAAGGGAAAGTTACTATCATCACATTTTCTTCATTGGTTGAAATCCTTAAGATATGCTCAAAAAACCCTCCTCCACAGTGGTCATTTTTGCTGTTATTTTGACCATTATTTTATCAAAATATCCAAGTCTGAAAAGAATTGTTCACTTTGCAGCAGAAAACTGTCCTCGAAAACAACACTTCTGCAGAACTGATTATCTATCTATTTTCTTAATTGATGTCTTTTGTTTTTATTTGCCCTTGATGCAAGATATTTACGCTTCGTATGTGATAGAAGATGTCTAGTAAAAAGAACAGTTGATCCTTTCAGTAAATTGCCATTACTAATATTACAAGCCTCAAGATAGCAGTCAGACATCACCTGTGGAGGAGTGTTTTTTAAGTACAGTTTTCAGCTAGTAAACTGAAAACTGTACTCAAAAAACACTCCTCCACAGGTGATGTTTGACTGTTATCTTGAGGCTTGGTATTATATAATTCAGAATAAAATAATAACTTGATAAATTCTTTAGAAATTCACAAAGATGTATTCGAACATTAGATTCAGATTACTGCTTATGCTCTTGTTTTGTGCCAGGGGACAGACACGTTATAGTTGGTACCAAGGTAAAATTATAATTCTTGATTTTTTTATTATTTTTTCTTGTGCATACTTACTTCAAAGAGCCACCAGGTAAATGGAAACAAAATGTTTTGATTTGAAATATGATGCAAATAAAATTTATATTTTAGACTGGAAAATTACAGCTGTTCGATATAAGTTCTGGAAACTTATTAGAATCTATAGATGCCCATGAAGAAGCAATATGGGGAATTGCACTTTCACCCGATAAAGTAAGGAGCTGTATGAGTAATTGTGATATCATCAAATATAGAAGATTGGGAATTGCACTTTCTGTACTTAATGGTCGACATTGATGTGTAGATATGATGTGAGATGTGAAGAACCAATTATTTTCTCAGCAATATTGTCTAATAGTTAATATCCTACGAAAGCCGAAAGTAGAGATACCGTTGGTAGAAATTGATGTCACACGTCATGTGACGTCAATTTCTACCAATGGAATGTCTTCTTTTGGCTTTTGCACAAACTTTCCCCGATCATGACACCAATGGAACTAAATGAAACCAATGTATTACCATTACACAACGTGAAGTGTGGCAAGTAGTTAAGCCATCGTACTAATGTATGTTTATATTATATAATGTTCTCTTTCTACATTTTTGTAGAATGGATTTGTATCAGGTAGTGCTGATCATGATGTAAAGTTTTGGGAATTTGAATTAGTCATGGATACAGAATTTTCATCTAGTAGGTAAATATCAGGAACCATTTGTTTTTGTTTTTGTTGCAGTGACAGATCTCTATCAGTCAGAAACACCTCTAACTTACAGACAATATGCTTCTCTGTGACCTCCCGGTTACATTCTGGTGTTAAAACCTTTCCTATGCAGACAGTTGCAACAATTAACAATGTGTTAGAAACCTCTCCTATTTATGGGCTCTGTGAACAGACCATGGATATTTTAATAAGTTTTTAAATAATAAATAATAAACATTCATTTACTTTAAGCATGCTACGATTAATTGGTTTGATTTTGGCTACCATCTTGAAAAATCGACTAGGAAAAATCTTTATAAAGAGTAGTCAAAATTGACCCGGTTAATCGTAGCGTGTAAATAAGCTTTACTCTTACTATAATCCTCTTACAATTCTGACTTCTTTGTTATCTTAATATTTATTTGTTCAACAAATTGTGCTTCATCCTCTACCAGACCAATAATTGACAAAATAGTTTTGGTCCCGAAGATATCCATTGTTGTGAGGACCGGCTGTATTATATTAAAAGGATGTCTTTGTATTTTAGTAAACGATTAAGTATGACACATACGCAAACATTAAAAATGACTGAAGAAGTTCTTGGCATAAAATACAGGTGAGTCAGCATTTTATGTGTAATGACTGTTCCTCTAAAATTGGTAATAATACATAGGGCCTATTACACTGAACAATCTCTTCAAAATATTAATACATTGGAAATATTTTAACCTGTAATATATTATTTTTAAAGTGTCGAATTATTTTGAGTGTCATATAATTAATGAGTAAAAACATTTTCAGAATATTTTTTTAAATTAAACCAAGTTGATTAAAAAATAAATCTAATATTTCCTATCCGAATTTAACAGAAATAATTTTGACAACAGTACTTTTGATATAATCAAAAAAACTCTATGATAAAACAGAAAACCTTATGAAGCAGTTTGAAAACAGTTGATTTGTTGCAATCCTCTGAATTCCTATGATTATAACCCTGGTTGTGTGCTCCACACTCGTTCGTATCTTTTATTGAGCCATGGTTTTGCATGTGTTTTCTTTTGAGAGAATTGACAATGAATTAGAAAGAAGAGCAGTTTCAATGATCACAACAAGCAACCTCACACTATTATTCACATTCAATATCTTATCAACTCCTGTTAGAGCACTCAAAATATTGATGTTACAATTTTAAATTATTATTATTTTGGGAAAATTATTCAGTGTAAAGGTTGATTTCTATTAGGCAGAAAATTCCATGCGTAGCCAAGAAAAGACATTACATTGGTAGAAATTGACATCAATTTCTCTCAATAGTAAGTCTTCTTTTGGCTCACACGTGGAATTTATTGCCTAATGGAAATCAATCTTACTGCTTCTCAGATTATAATACTTCTTATGTTCCTACTGTTTACATTTAGAAATATTTAGTTCAATTAAAGTCTAGTAAGTAGTGATTACCTGCCTAGGCACCTCATTGAGGCTTCTCATCTTCAAAAACAATGCTGACTGTCAGCGGTTTTAAACAGTCTTAGAGTTCTTGGCTAAATTGTATATCTCATACATCTGTACAAATCTGTAAAGAAATGTTAACCACGAGTTTCAAAACATTAGAATAAGCGTGTGTGTGAATTGAAACCGCTGAAATGTGGTAGACAACTTATGCTAAACAATTATCTTTAATTTTCTATGACTTGTAGCCATTTCTTCTTCTTTTTTTTAGTCCTGATGGTCGTTTACTAGCGGTATCTTTACTTGATAGTACTGTTAAAGTATTTTTTACGGATACCTTGAAGGTTTGTTGGCTATTAAATTATTATTGTTGTGAAGTCCGTTAAGTTCCAAAAGTACAAACAGAATTCACGATATTTTAATAATAAATTTGGTGATTGAAAGAAGAGCAAATCACTGTGAAGCTATGCTCAAACGTCCCTCCTCCACAGTGGTTATTTACTCTTATTTCAAACACTGAGCTTGTGATTCAATTCACCATCGCAATGATATGAAAGCTCCTATCATGTTATCTTTAACATATTTTTTGAACTTTCTCTATGTTGTTTGTCAACCCTGCGCCTCCTGCTTGTAAGAAAGATCATTTAAATTTTGAACTGCAATACTTGATTTTCAAATTCTGAAACGATTCCTTATTAAATAGGATTTTGAAGTACACATCAGCAATAAGTATTGGGAAGTGAGTCCATGTTTTTCCAGATTGCAATTTTGTACTATTGTTTTGGAGGTCGAATAAGCAAGAAGAAGAAAAGGGTACTGAATCAATGATATTACAAAAGAAAACACTCAATTGTATCTTTGTTGAAAAAAAATTTAAATTTTCCTTCTTTGCTGAGACCATTTTATTTGATCCTGTTTTTTGTTTCTTATAGTTCTTTTTGTCATTATATGGTCATAAATTTCCTGTCCTATGTATGGATATTTCACTGGTGAGTACAAACCGGAAGTGTTTTTGAGTTAGCAGTTTAAAGCTACGTTTACACGCTACAATTAATCGGAGCGATTTTGGCTACCATCTTAACTACGACTCGGAAAAATATGCACTCTTTACAGATTTTTACGAGTCGTAGCCGATTTTTCAAGATGGTAGCCAAAATTGGCCCGATTAATCATAGCGTGTAAACGTTGCTTTAAACTACTCAAAAAACACTTCTCCACAGGTGGTTCAGCTATTGTTTTCATATATGGAGTAAAGTTTAAAATAAGCCCCTTAAATATCTACAGAGCACTGATTCAACCATCTGAAATTAACTGAATCGATTTCCATGAGGCGAAAGATTTACTGTCAAAGCCAAAAAGAAGTCAATTTCTACCAATGGAATGTCTTCTTTTGGCTTTCGCAAGAAAATTTTCGCATCATGAATTAACCTTAAGTAGAATGTCGATATCTTATGAGATTATTGTTGCTGCTGTGTTGTTTTCCACAGATAACGTGTGAGAAATAATGTCCTATCATCAAACTTGTTTTTGAATGATATTTTTTTCCATTAAGTTTACACTTATTTCGACTCCTGAAAGATAGCACAAGATGCACAAACAAAACAAAATGACATATAAATATCTATTTCTTTCTTACTACTAATTGTAGTGTGTTTTAGAACATCAAAATAGTTTGTGATATTCTATAATATTCAAATTAACGCTATCCTCGAAAAAGCGCCACATCTTTTAGTTAATCTTTGATATAAGTGCTGCCCTTGAATAAACGTTGCACTCTTAACCAAGTGTGGTGCTTATATTTCAAAAAATAATTACACAGATTTTATAAGTTTTAGTTTGGCATTTTCATTCTTGTTTGAGTATTCCACATATGATAAGATAATTCCAATCTTACGAATAATAGGTTATCAACATTGGCCTCAAACTGACTTATCTAAGGGACTCAAAAATAAAATCTTCAGAGGAGAGAGTCAACGATCTTGCAATGGCTTGGTTTCTTCGTACCGAATAAACCAATCCATTACAAGCTCATTGACCTAACACACTTCTGTACAGATTCATTTTTGTTAAAATTTGTCAGTTTTAGTTGATTTAACCTTAACAAAGAAAGTTGGTTTTGGAGCGAAATATTGAGATGGTCCCTAACAAGATTCTACTAGGTTTTTTATTTTTTCAGATTTTTTCCACCTCCCTCACATAAGCACCACCCTCAAATAAGTACCTCAAAAGTAATAGCAAAAATTAAATCAGCACTGTTGCACTAATTCGAATAATTATTATATTAAAGTCTGGGCAACAAAAAATCATAAATTGTATACAAATCTTGTGCACGTTGTGTAAAACCTCTTTGATACCAAAACATAATAAAATGTTTATAACATTGAACTGATACATTGCGTTTCAGGACAATTCTCTTCTTGTGACAGGATCAGCTGATAAAAATATCAAAATATGGGGCTTAGATTTTGGTGATTGTCATAAATCTATATTTGCTCATGATGATAGGTAAGATCAAGCACAAAATTAACTGTCTGACATCATTTGTAGAGGAGTGTTTTTAGTATAGTATTCAAAAATACTCCTCCATAGGTAATATCCAGCAGTTAACTCATGCTGACAGACTCACAAATGAGCTGAGAATCACACAGGAACAGAAAAAATAAACACTTATTTACAGAAGATGGTTCCCTACCTAGTAGGCAAGAACTTGTTCAAAGTCCGTAGTAAATACACTAGAACAACTTTATGTGACGTTGTTCTAGCATCTTCACTGCTGACTTTGAGTAAGTTTTTGCCCACTGAACTACTTGCAATCTTTGTTCTTATGTATATTGGTATGTTGTGCCTTGCCTAACTTATTTTATGCCAATCAAAATATAATTTTACGATTTTATTCTAATTGTGATTTTCTTTTCTTTTGTCCTCGTTCTTATAAGAGGTTAAGAAGTGACTGAATAGTAACTGTGTAGCCAATCAAATCCCAGTAAAAAACTTGTTCAAAATCCACAATAAAGACACTAGAATTACGTTTTCAATATTGTTCTAGCATCTTTACTGCTGACTTTGAACAAGTTTTTGCCTATTGGGATAATTTTTTATTGGTTTCTTTCGTAACAATAATAAGTTCACTGACATAACACTCTCAGCAAGTACACAACGTCATACCATTGTTGAAACAATATCAAAAAGTTGTTGTTTTCTCATTGATCTGATGTTGTGTGTCCATTGTATATAAGCATAATATCAACATCGATATCTTTTGTTTTTAGCATAACGGCAATTCAAGTAAGTTCTTTACTTGTCTATCACATAAATACCATGCAAGTCAAAACTATAATATATACTAGTATTTTTATGCATCCTCTTCAAGGTGGATTTCCATTAGCGGAAAATTCTGCGCGGAATCCAAAAGAAGACATTCCATTGGTAGAAATTGACATCACACGACAATTTCTACCAATGAAATGTTTTTTTTTTTGGATTCCGCGCGGAATTTTCCGCTAATGGAAATCCACCTTTAGTCCACAGTATTCTGAACTTGATTATTCTTTTCTACTTCATCATTAATTTATTATATCTAGTGGTTTATCTCACTTTGAAAGTTATATTACAATCTTCAACTTATGCCATTTATGCAATTAATAGTAGACATTCTTCTTCCCTACTAAATACTAATTAGCGAATATGGATGTTGCTTTATATCAAGATAATTTGCAAAAAGATAGTTCTCCAAATTTTAAGAATTGAGTTTAGGAGAAGTTTTAATTTAACAATTGTGAAGAAAAAAACATCAAGAATAAAGAAAGACTTATTGTTTATTTGGTCAACCTCGTTAATAATTGATTTCATTCTGCTTGTGTTTGCAAAAATAATGCTGAAATTGACCTATTAGAATTCTAGAAATAAGCTATGCTTTTATCGATATTTGAAATTGATGTTTTTGAAACTGAATAATGTTTTTATTTTTTAAATTTTAGTTTGTATCAAAAACTCATTATTTTTTCTCAGCAAGTAAAGATAAAACTTTAAAATATTGGGATGCTGATAAATTTGAAAATATAATGACACTGCAGGTAAGTATTTTGCTTCCGTTATCATTCTCATTGGTTGGTTTTAATGGCTCAGATAATACATTTCCCGAAACTTTGGAAAAATTTTAACTTTTTCTCCTCGTTTTTACGCAAAATAAAGTTGAATTTTGAAATCCTCACACAAAAGTTAATATACAATGAATTTTTCCAGTTTATGTACTAAGAAGAATCTTATTTACTGTGGCTTTTACTGTATAAACTTTGTTTTTTTATAAGATACCTGGTGAGGAGTATATTACGTAAAGTTTTTTATTTTGTTTACCAAAATTATTTTTCGATCAATTTCGAACACAATATTTTATTTGATAAAAGTTCATTGCGTGTACTTGTGGTTAGAGGATTGAGGTGTCTAGCATATATTTGACTCTCTAACGCAGTGCTTCATTTATTTTATTAAGGAGGTGGAAGACTACGTCCTTGATTTTACTGGTGAACGGCTAGAATTACACATTTAGAACTTTCCAGTAAATTTATTCCTGTACAACAGAAGAAATGTTTTTACCCTTGAACTAGGAAAATATTTGTAGTACTAAATGTTTTTTAATTTTTCAGGATTGTAGATGAAAGTTTCTTATAAACGAGTTTCTCAAAAAAAAAAAACATGTAGTTAAAAGTTTGTATTTTACCATGTCTCAATTATTAATATTAAAGTTGTCTAGAATGTTCGGTATTTCTTAGGGACACCATGCTGAAATTTGGTCAATGGCTGTCAGTAACAGTGGTGAATATGTGGTAAGTTATGGCCTGCATAATTGGTGTCTTTAGCTACATCCATAATCTCATATCAATATTTTTAAACTCCAATACTGAGTGAGACATGAACATAATATGAACCCAATCCACCGTGAATCGTAAAAGTAAATCATTTAAAATCAAGACGACAGAAGATCGTAGCTAGCAATCTAACAGGCCATCAATGTCTCAACAAGCTTTCTAATTCTTCTTTCTTCTGAAGAATGCAGTCAAATGCAGGTTCGTTGACATAACAGTTTTCCCCCCAGAAAGTTACATAGGGCTTTTTCTGAGACTTATTTGAAGTATATGTGATATGAGACAACTAGTAGTCTACGTTTACAGACCTTAATCTAATCTTGGCCTATGTTCAAACCTCCGCATTTGAAAATCTCAGGATTTTGAGTACTACATAGCATGCGCACTGATCTTCAACAAATGCTGACAAAAAAATTGACTCTGATTGTTTTGATATGTTTTTGCGGACCGAGAGAGAGAAAGAAGCAAGACTCATACTAAGAATATAATGAGTTTATACCGAGCTAAACAAGCAAAGGTCTATATCGTAAGCTGGATCACTTAGCCACTCATCTACCAGCTCTATTGCTTGACAATGATATATCAGGCGATAACTTCATTGAACTTATTAACACCTTCTGCCTATCTTCTGTTAACACTTGAATTTTCAACCAATCCTAACTCTCTAACCCCACTCCACCAAAATAAGTCCCCAACCAAAAAAAATTTCTAGTAACTAAGTCCCTGGGTGTTATTGGAAGAATTGAAATATGTCTTATTTTGAACCATTGCATTCAACGCATTGATACATGAACGAACTTCATTGCAACGTTTCTAGATTTGACAAGGTTTATTTTTCAACTGATTTGATATTAAATGCCTAATACACTCAATAAATAATTAATACGTTCTCTTTCATGTATAGGTAACAAGTTCACATGATAAATCTATTCGATTATGGCAACGTACACAAGAACTACTTGTTGTTGAAGAAGAAAGAGAACAGGTAGAAAAAGTTATATCGTGTATATTTCATCTGGGTTTTATGTTTAATGCTATAGTAATCAATGATCTGCACTTATTCTTGAAAATAATGATACCTCAGTGGTCACATAATGTCTAATCAATGTTAGTCAAAACAATGTTGTTTAGACATGCCATGTTAGGGACTAACTACAATCGTGGACAAAAGGTGTTCCCCTGATGGCACATTTTTTCAATGTCAATTGAATTCAGACAACATTTTCCACAGTGTATTTTTTATGAAAAAGGAGACAGATCTGTCTCAACACCATTTTTACAATTGTATTTTCACATTACTTTCTGGGGTACTATTGTTATCTACAGAAAGTAACACTAAACTTTTTAAAAGAACTTTTCAATTTATTGCCCGTCTGGGCAAAACCTTGTTCAAAGTCTGCAGTAAAGACGCTAGAAAAACGTCGTTTGACGTTGTTCTAGTGTCTTTACTACAGACTTTGAACAAGGTTTCGCCCACTGGAATATGCATTTTCATTGTTACTATTCATAGGAAAGGGAAGAAGCTGATGAAATGTCAATGTTAGAACGTAGTGACAAACCGGTAAGTACTTTCCTTTCAATAATGAAATTACCTGGAAATGTAGAATGTGAGAATTTTAACAAATTATATTTGAGTTTTAGTTTATATCGCTAAAAGTCTTAAAAATAATTTTTCTTTACAGTTTTACTTCGTAACGTTTTGTTATCACAGTAAGGTATTGCAGGATATTTAAATTTTCGAAAAGATCTCTTTGCAGAGTTATTGTATTGCTCTTTAAAAAGTCTTACTTCTGCCTGATTTTGACCGAATGTAAATATGTGTGAAAACAAAAGTGTAGATTGTCTTAAAAATCATCTAGCTTGGAAATAGGTTGGTTGTTGTATGCGCAAAAATTTTATCTCTTAAATGGTCATGCAATGCATTCTCATAATCGTCTACTGGTCATAATTTTTACCTGAACATTGTTAGATATTTGTGAACAATGTCATGTTTGTGATGCTTTTGGTTAACCTTTTTTATCTTTTCAATGATAATAAAATCATTCGAATACATTGCAAAAATAATTTCTAGCATTAAGACTAACAAAGTTAGGTGGAAACCTCCATGCAAAAGCCAAAAGAGAACATTCCATTGGTAGAAATTGAGGTTACATGGCATGTGACCTCAATTTCTGCCATTGAAATATGTCCCCTTTTTGGCTTTTGCACGGAAAATTTATCCAAATAGAGACCAGTTATAACAGATTATGCATTGATCAATTGAAAAGATTAGTTGTATAAATTATGTCTAGATACCTGGTGAAAGCGAAGGAGAAGTTGGGCAACCAGGAAAGAAAACTATGGATACAGTTAAAGCTGTATGTTATAATTATTTTCAATTCTTAATTTACTTGCTGTAATGGACCGTCTAAAGAATATAATATAAAAAAGAGAGTACCCAGTCAACGATCTTGCAATGGATTGATTTCTTTGTTCTAAATAAACCAATCCATTGTAATCTCGTTAACATCACGCCCTTCTGCGTAGTTTATTTTTGTTAAATTTGGTTCGCATATCAACAGTTCCATCCCAGGCTGACCAATATTATTCGTGGTGACACCCTTTTTACAAATGGAATGCCAATTTTACCTTTCAAAGTACTGCTTGAAATAACGGAATGGGTAAAAAGCGTTGTCATAATTCGAACGTTCTATTCTTTAAAAATTGGAATATGCTGACAATCAGCATAAAATAACCGAGGTGGTGCCTCTCTTATCTGCCTGGGCACATATCTCGTTACTTATGCAAGAGGATTATCTTAGCTAATATTATAATAATGAATAGAAATGATCATAATCTTGTCTTGTAGGCTGAAAGAATAATGGAAGCTATTGAATTATATAAGGAAGAAGAAGAAAAGAAAAGCGACACCGTAAGATTGTATTTTATATTACTCAATATATTTTGTGGTGTTCGGCGTTTTCATTCTTTTACGAATAAAAGATAGATCTTGTTCTTTTATATAAATCCAGAGGCACATCTCCACTAGGATAACTCGTTCCTTTATCGGTTCCTAGAAATGCAGTCAAGCAATTAAACCAACCAGATTGCTCAAGTTCTTTGGGTGTCATCAATATTCGTTTTAACATCAGTGTGCATTTAGAAATCGAAATGCTTGAATTTCAAATAAAAAGAATATGTTTTTTGGATAATTTTCCAAGAGAGTCAGAACATTTTGCAAGCTTTGCTAAAACTAATCCGCGCGAAATCGCAAAAAAATTCAAAATGACTCAACTATTACCTCTGTCGGAATCTGTCGGAATTACTCCAATGAACATTTAATCTGGTAATTCTCGGTATATGTTTCTACCTTGTTTTGAAATAATGCTATCAATGGAGATATGGAGATCTTTCTTATATACAACATATTTTTAGACTATTAAAATGGAAGCTCATCCGATCCTGAAGGCGTTTGGAAATATATCCGTAAGTTGATGCTGATCCTTTTCATTTTTTGTCTGCAATCTCACAACAGTTATTCCTTTATAATGTTATAGTTATAAGAATCGTGATATCACTGACAACATAAGATTCACTGGATCGATTTATATTATTATTTAGCCTACACGTTACGTCCTGGAAGTTCTGAAGAAAGTGAAATCAAGGTTAGCACAGTGATTGAAATATTCCCGATTCTTCTTTTGTTTGTTTGCCCAAAAAAACTTGTTCAAAGTCAAGAATGATGACGCTCGAACAACGTCTAGCGTCTTTACTGCGTACTTTAAACATGTTTCCAATGGATACTAGCTTTTTTCATGATCTACCTTGTAAGTAATGTTTGCTGTAAGAAACGTTTACGAATGAAGTCTTCAAAAGCAGTGAATTTCACAGGCACATACTCTGGAGTCTCAAATTGGAATTTAGTAAGATGATTAATTAGTGAGCGGTCTGTAATTAACGGACAGTTTAAAATCTCAAATTTTGGTACATTCCGAAAACTGCAAAAATTATACTTAAAAAACATAAATTATCGTGACATTGATTTCGCGGATTTTGCTCAAAAATTCAAAGTTAATAAATGGCGACCGGAATAAATGTGCACATGGTTTTAGGGAAATTGATTGATTAGCAGCCTCAAGTAAGGGCGTGCAGCCAGGATTTTCAGAAAATTATATATAAGCACCCTTCTGTTTGGGACCGCAGAGTAAGAGTCTTCCAAATTTCGAATCTTTTAAGCAGTGTACCAGCCCATGGAAAGCCAGGTATCTGATCATGGTTAACATATCATTTTGATTTTGTTAAACCTATAAAAGATTAAAGTTCTCCATATTATATCATTATTTTTCTTTTTGTTAATAGTGAACTTGAAGAATCCTTAATTGTATTACCGTTTTCTTATGTTGTTGATTTACTTGGTTTGATTGATAACTGGATGCAGGTATGTTTCTTACTCTTATGTTGTAGATTTAATAGCTTTCTTTGACAAATGGATGAAAGTATCAGTTTAATTTTGCGTAACTACTAAACGCCGCTTCCACATAAGCGCACCACCTTTTTTATAATGCGGCTCTTATTTGGGCCAGTTATTTGTAACAGTGGCGCCTATTTAAAAATCTTACTTTTCATTTTCAACACAGCACAATCAATTTCCACTAGGCGCGTAAAAATCTTTTTAAATTTGGCGCATAAATTTTAAGTTTCAACTACAAATAAAATAAAAATATTTTGAATATTTACCTACTCGGTAACAAGTTTTAGAAGGCTTTTTAAATGCATTAAAACTAATAACGCAACGATGGCGGGTATAATTGTTACTAAATCGAATTTCGGACTGCTATCCATGTTGTTTTTCCAAATTTAAAATAAACGTCCCTCTCGAATAAATGCCGCTCTAAAATTTCCCAAAATTAAATAAGTGCTGCGGCGCTGATTCAATCATTTACGGTAAAAAGGTGATGGTTTGTTGCCCATGGAGGTTATAGTGTTTGAAATTTGTTTGGCTTGTAAATTGAGGGTCTCGACGTTGTTCTAGCGTCTTTACTGCTGACTTTGAACAAGATTTTGCCCACTGGGTGGAGGGTGATCGTATTCAGCAGGTTTTTGCTGTGAAGTATAATTTCTTTTTTTATAGAATGTATGGGCGGTTGAATTATCAACTCGATGTGTAACATTTCTACTGAAGTAAGTTTTCTTTCATTATTTGTTCCACCGTATTGATGTCCAGTTTTAAGACGGACTTCCACTAGGCGAAATCGTTTGCGCGAATTTTAAATGAAGCCATTACATTGATTGAAAGCAGTAATTACTTCATCTATATACGAGGGCATATTAACGCCTGACTTTAGATCTTACTGCCTTTGCTGTAATTTTATAAGTCATAGAGCGCTCAATATTTTTAATTAACTTCTGAAATTTAACGATGCAAACGAAATGTTATTTTTTATTGGAATGGGAGTTGGTCTGTCTCAAAACGTATGTACAACGTACACATACCGTGCCTAGTGGTAATACGCCTTTTAGCAGGGTATATGAGGGCATATTAACGCCTGACTTTAGATCTTACTGATTTTACTGCAATTTTATAAAAATCATAGAACGCTCGATATTTTTAAAAACTTCTGAAATTTAACGATGCAAACGAAATGTTATTTTTTTGTTGGAATGGAAGTTGGTCTCAGAACGTATGTACAACGTACACATACCGTTAGCACTGTAAATCGAACTCGTAGAAAATTTACTTACTTATCTATGGGGAGACAACTATTTTGGGTGATGTATATAGTTCCTTAAAGTTTATGGAAGTTGCTAACAAATTAGATTTTTCTATTGGGTATTAACCGAAACTCGTAATGGGTAAACCCCCATCTAAAACTTCAGCTAATGGTACCCCCCCCCCCCCCCCTAATCGAAGATTTTTGAAAACCTCTGCCCCCGAAATCCTGGGGGGAAAGAGGGAGGGGCGCATACTATAAACCCTGTATTCTAGTTGTTTTTTAAAAAATGTATATTAACGTCGTTTGTCTCTACTTAGAATACATCACAATCAGATCACTTCGAATAAAGTTTTACTCTCAACAATGGAATCGCTAAAGACACATACACGCCAGTCGGTTCAACTGGTAAAGGTGTGTAAACTCTATTTTTGTAAATTTATTCATTTCCAGTGTAAGCAGAGGCGTGATATTTTCGTTAATCTTTTCGTTGTCTTGAATTACCCCGGAGCAAAAAAAATATTACGAAGAAGAACATGTTATGTTGCAAGCCTGATTATAACTGCCGGACCTGAGAAATGTTTTTTGAGTATTGTGTTCAGCTATACTCAAGAAACACTCCTCCACAGGTGATATCCGTCAGTTATATGCTGGCTTTTGTTGCCGTAATTATCAAACGATCACATCAACTAGACCTATTGTTGTTATCACCCTAATTAGTGCGGGTCTGAATCCAACGATTCTGATAATTATACAATTTTGTAGACTATCAATTATGTCGTGTTCTTTCTTTATTTTCAGGTTAGATGATCAAAACATGCCCCAATTGGGTTAGGCTTTAGGTTCATAGATATAAGTCTGGATGTCACACATCCCTGGTCTAGAAAGTTGACTTTGCACAAGTTTTTGCCCACTAGGTAAACAAGTGCAGAATGTTATTCCTACGGAAACTTTAGATGCATATAATCTCTCTTTGTTTCCAGTAAGGATCACTATACTCAAAAAACACTCCTCTACGGGTGATGTCCGGCAGTTATATTCATTCAGGCTTTATACAAACTTATTTTTATTTTAAGGATCAAGTTGGTTACAATCAGGCTGGTTTAAAATTTCTTCAACAGCAACTACAAATGAGAAATGTTAATTTCTTCGAAGATGCAACAGCAGAATATCAAAAGAATAGAAAAACAAAAAAGATTGTAGCCTTTACATAACTATTTGCTTATAAATGATCATATTTTAGTACAAATCCAGTCTTATTATCCAGTTCCTGGGCAAAAACTTGTTCAAAATCATCGGTAAATAATGTAACAAGTTTTTACCCTTGCCTCTGAATCTTCAATTAAACACCCGAAGCATTTATTTAATTTTTTCGAATTTCGAAGAAGTTGAAGTGTGTTGTTAACAAGAGGGTGGTGAATAAGTTCACAAAAAAATCACAAATATATGCCAAATCTGAACATTGAACATTTAGCCTGATCGACAGACGAACGTCGATACTCTCTCTTAGTACATTTACTTCTGCAGTTAATGTACATTAATCCCTAAAAGTTTCGGCGGATAAAGATTCGGCGAAAAAACTTTCGGACATATTTCTCGAAATTTCGGACAAAA
>JAULBZ010001389.1:0-22480 GCA_032360805.1 Neoturris breviconis | reverse complement strand
TAACTCGGGTTATGACGTCATATTCGTAACTCGGGCCCGTAACTCGGTTTTCTTAACTCGGGATTTCCGAACCTCGGAAATTTTCACTCGAATGCCAGATATTCCATTGGTAGAAATTTGACATCACACGGTGTCTTTTTGGCTTTTGCACAAAATATTTTGCCTAGTGTAAATCCACCATTAGAAGCTTGAGCAAAAACTTTTGTTTCTAATTTTTGAGATTATTATATTACTAGAGGAGCATATAATCACTGTGGAGGAGGGATATTTAGTCATTCATTGCTTCAGTTCTTTTAGCCTGAAGCAATGCTCAAAAATCACTCCTCCACAGTGATTATTTCCTCTAAAAAAAGGTTCATAAAAAATAAGCCTTGTTTAGCTTGGTCTAGACATCTCAGTGGGCATTTCAATGTTGTTCTAGCATCTTTTCTGCTGACTTTGAAAAATAAGATATTTATTACATTCAAAGTACGAATCTTGCTTCTTTCTTGATCTGCGAAAACATAAACAAAAAATTGACTCAATCACCTCGGTCAATTTTGTTTGTTTTTGTTGCTACTTGTTTGAGCATCTGTGTTGTATGCGATATAAATCCTGGGATTATCAAGTACGAGATTTTGATAGTGTGATTAGGCTGATGTTAGATCATGGTCTACATGTAGACTAATAACTTACAGAAGGTAATAATATATTACAGAAATCAATTCTCAGAACTCTCTACCCTACATTGATGATTTGTTCTTATTTTAAGCACTGGTCAGTGGGAAAAAACTTCGGTCTTTGGTAAGGATGCTAGAACAACATCTTCTACTGTCTTTGCTGCAGACTTTGAACAAGTTTTTACCTACTGAGCTGACATTGTAAGATTAAAAACTTTGAGTTTGAAGAGAAGTTATTTCTTTTGATTTCATGCATTATTTATTACAAGCTCTAATCCAAAACTGCAAAAATAATTTCCTGTAAACATTACTTCCAATAAATTATTTTTGCATTTTTAAAACACCTTAACTGTTATTAGAACCTAACTTACCTTGAAAAAAATAAAATCGGCAAAAGTGACTAAATTCTCTACCAACTAAATTTTAATGCCGACTTTTTTTAAACTGACCTGTATTTTAGCTGACATTATTCTTGCACTTTACTTGACCAATATTTTTACTAGCTACTGCTAAACATTCTCATTCATCGTACACTGTACATAATAGCATAATAACATGATCTTCAAATAATATTCCTTATACTTGACAAAGCTATCATTACCATAATGAGGAAAACAAAAAGTGCGTCATGTTAATCTATCTTTGATATGACTAACCGTAAGTGGAAAAGATGACGAAATATTAACTGATGCGGTTGTAATCAATTTTAATAATATTGTAATAAATTTGAATGCAAACATGTTTTTATTTTTAATATTTCCAACATTCTATTCTTGATAATGTGACTAACCGCAAAAATTTAGTTTGACAAAAAGTGAGTAAATCCTTAGGTGACTAAATCTTCAACTTTAATTCAGACTAAAGTTTACTCCAATTATTTTTTTCACCGATAAGTTATTTTCAAGGTTTTGATTAACTAAGTGGTATCAGTGGTAAAAAGAAGAGCAAATAATCAATGTGGAGGAGTGCGTTTTGAGCACATGGTGGTAAATTAAATTGTCAAAGGTTTTGTATCAGAGGTCAAAATAAGAGCAAATAATCAATGTGGAGGAGTGCGTTTTGAGCACATGGTGATAAATTAAATTGTTAAAGGTTTTGTACACTTACGTTGAATCCACACCGCTTTGGTGTTATAGTAAAGTGATGTCTACCATGCTATGGATTCACATCATAAAATGCTTTTCTAATAATTTGAACTACAGGGAAATATAGCAGCATCAGTATTGCCAACCACGGATGTGTCAAGCACAGATGAAAAGTTGCCATCTGGAAACATCCCCGTACTTGAATTAGATGGTAAGATTTAAAACACCTAGCATGGGATCCAAGCCTGACACTATTATTAGGTTAAAAAGTGTCAGATTAGGAAAAGGGGTATCAGGCAAAAAATTTATAACATTGATCTGACATTTCACTGACATATACGGACATTAAACATTGTTTTCTCTGACATTTTTGAAATTTGTTTGACGCTTCCTGACACTATGTTTTCTGACATGTTCTGACAGTACCAAACATTTTGTTTGTTTACAGACACTTTTTTGTCTAACATTTAGGGACATCACATGGGATGCATTGTTTCCTATTTTGACACTTTGATGCCTTATAGTGATGAATTATAACTATTGGACATTATTTGTTAAGAAGTGTTTTTCAGTATAGTTTTCTTCTAGACACCACCTATGGAAGAGTATTTTTCTCAGTATAGTTTCAGCTGCAAAGCTGAAAATAATACCAAGAAACACTCTTCCACAGGTGATATCTGGCAGTTATTCTCACGCAGTCTGCAGGTAAACAAAGAGAGCTCAATACAACCAAAATAAGGTACATCAATGTTGGAACAGTGAACTGAATATGAAGAGGGTGCTTAAAATAAGAATCAACATATATTTGTGGGAGAATGAATTAATGAGCATAGCTTCAGGAGTTATTGCTTGACGTTATGCTCAAAAATCCCTCCTCCACAGTAATTATTTGCTCTTGTTGTAAGCACTGGGTAGTATCAGATTCCAGATTCTCTTTTTTCATTAAACCTACCAAAAATGTTGTTTTAGGGGTAAAATTTTGAGATAATCACTGTGGAGGAGAAATTAGTTAGCATTGCTTCAGGCTTTCTAGCCTGATAAAAACACTCATCCACAGTGATTATTTTTTCTTATTTTGAACACTGTTATATAATGTCGTTTGAATAATGTGTTCAATGTAATCAGTTTCACCTCTGTACCATACTTTTAGATAAGTTTGATGGACTTGCTATTGTTGAGCTAATAGGAAGTCCTTTGTCATGGATGTCGCAACTGAAATTGAAAACCTCTTCAAAAATCCATAAAGAGTGAGTGTATTTTTACACAATTTTCTGTTTTTGTTTTTATTTCGAATTTAATTTGCCAATATGAAATGTCTAATGAACATTGTCAAACATATGTTGTGGAGGAGGGGTTTGAAACTATGCTTAAAAAGCACTCCTCCACAGAGATTATTTGTTCTTGTTTTGATTAATGTTGCTTCGACACATCTAAAAACAATATCTTTTGAAATGTGATGTAAACGACATCTTGACATTGATTAGCCAAATTTCCACTTCTCGTAAATGCCAAATTCTCAAAATTATCTAGAAATCTAGATTTTTCATCCCAAATCGTAAAACAGCCCGAAAATTAGCAAAAAAAATAATTTTAAATCTTAGACAAATTGAAGTTTCAAAGAAAAAAAGTTAGAAAAAAGTCTAAAATTTTGATTAGCAAGGCATGATTAGAATGGCATGAATATTTGAATTCTGTGAACAACAGATTTCATGGAGTTTGGAAAAACTCCTAAGTCTTAAGTCTACTCGATAAATCTCTGAAATAAATCTATAGGACTTCTTGTGGCCATTTTCCGTATTTTTGTTTTACTTGTGGTGTATGGTTCGTTGAAATTTATAAAATATCTCTTATTTTATGTCCAGGAGTGTAGATAGAAGTTTTATAAATTTATTGCTTACATCTAGAGCCGTTTATGGAATAGAGCTACATGAGCAAAACGTTATTTCTGTGTCACAAGGTAAATTATGAAAGTACCATATTACTCAAAAACTTGTTTAAAGTCCACAGCAAAGATATTAGAACAACGTCATTCAACATTGTTCTGCCATTATTCTAGTGTCTTTACTTCAAACAAGTTTATTTCCATTGGGTGCTCAGAAACAAACCCACCTCAGAATCAGGGTCATGAGTTTGCTCAAAGTACTGAATATAATATAGAAGAAAAACAAAAAAGTTTATTTTCTTTATAACCTATAATAGTCCTGTGTTTATTTTATTTTGGCATTTTCTCGTTACAACTGCTTCTTTGTCCACCAGAGTATAATGCAGAAATGCAGCTCCTTGCAATATATTTTTTCACATGAGCAAACATTTTAGAGCTTGCTCAGAGTGCATGTTTTGCAAATCTAAATATCAAAAACTTAAAATATTAAGAACTAAGATGCTTCCAGGTGTTTTTTGGTTTCTTTGATTTTTGGAGATTGCTATCACTTATTGGCAGCGGTGTTTGGTTTTTTTAATAGATCATGCTCCCAAAGTACAAAAATTTTAAAAATTTGTGTGTTTATCCTTGATATGAAATTTCACTACTCTCCTCTACATTGACATAATTTTACCTTCATAATGGTGTTCCAGTTGTTTAGTTGACCTCAAACGTTACCATCTTAATAAATACATATTTCAAACACTCTATAAATTGTATATGCAAATCATATTTACATGCTTAGGTTTAACTTTCACTTGGTTTAGTGGGCTACTTTCAGTACTGTACCTATGATTAAAACCACAAATAATCACTGGGAGGAGTGATTTTTTAATATAGTTTCTATCTTATTGTCTGTTGTATGAAACTCTGGACAATTCATTCATGTTTTATGCAAGCTTTGAAATAACTGTCAGCCATCACCTGTAGAGGGGTGTTTTTAATATAGTTTTCATCTGTCTGAAAACTGTACTTAAACAAAAAATGCTTCTCCACATGTGATATGTGACAGTTATTTTGATGCTTACATCCTATTGTATGAAGGTGAAAAAGTTAAAGCAGAAGTAAAAAAAAACACCATTCCATTGGTAGAAATCGATGTCACACTAAAACATTCTATCGGTAGAAATTGACGTCATACATCATGTGACGTCGATTTCTACCAATGAAATGTCTTGGTGCAACGTCAATATCTACCTATGGAATATGTACTATTGGCTTTTTTTTCGTCTCATAGAAATCGACCCAAATTCTCATTATTTCAACTTTTTTCTAGACTCTCAATTGAAAATGTTCTCCTTGAGAGACAATCAACAAATAAGAAGTATGAATTTATCTGCTATGGTATGCATTATGTTATATTTTAAGATTGGTGTCAATGAGCGAAATAATAAGCGAAATAATAATTGTGGAGGAGGGACTTTCTAGCCTGAAGCTATGCTCAAAAAGCACTCCTCTACAATGTTTTTATTTCTAACACTGGATCACTGTCTCTGTAAGTGATATTTTGGAGAGGATTTCTTATCTCCTGCAGTGAGAATGAGCCGCAATCACTTTTTGAACCTAAAAGCAACCGTTGAATATCTCCTAAGGAGGAGTGTTTTGGACTGTAATTTTCAACTGCACCCAAAAACAATCCTCCACAGATGATATTCAGAAGTTATTTTCAAACTTGATTGTAAGTTTAATTCAGCACTTTTTTATCTGCATATTTATTTTAAGCTCTGTTTTGATCATCTTTCTACAGGCTTTATCTTGTTGTCAGCTATTGGATGATGGAAAACACATATTGATTGGTTCATGGGATAATAATATGTGAGTCATACCATGCAGTGGACGAAATATGAGCAAATTATTACTGTGGATGAGTGAAGCTATGCTATATAGTGTTTACTCTTATTTCGACCACAGCCACATGTTAATTCACAAGTCTACTAATTTTGTTGTATGTGCCCCTCGTGCTTTCATGGGTCTTTTTTATTCAGTGCTTTTATGCCTTCAACTTTGACACGGGCCTTCACTTGTCTCAATTCTTTTCTTGTCATTCCAATTTTTTATGTAGGTCATACATTGTTCTTGTGGATCTTATTTTCTTCTTGTAGGTCATGTAATGTCATATAAGAAATAAAAGCTTAAAAGTAGAAATTTTAAAACTGCTAAGATATCCTCGCAAAAAAAAAATAGATATACGATCCAATCTAATAGCCTTCAACAATAGCAATATACTTCTTACCACTCTATAAGAGTTTCTTTTGTCGGTGGTCTCATTTGTTGCGGATAATATTTGCAATGGATATAGACCAAATTGCAGCTATAGTGCATGCGTCTTGGTGACAAAAAACAAAATGTTACTCAATTGTTTTTACTAAGGTAACTTTAAGCCCCTGCGCTAATTCCGTGCAGAAATTTTCAGTAGGGAACATTACTCTACACAAGTCATTTTGCAGAGTGCAATGTTTTGTGCTGTATTATGGCATATCTGTTCCTTGTGAACTGAAGGGTTGTAAACTTATCATCAGGTCTTTATTAGTAATTTAATTTTCAATAGACCTATTCAAAAATATATGAAAATGAGGTGTTGGCTGTTCAATAACTTACTTTTTGTGCCGGGTACAACAATTTCTACTTAGAGCAACCAATGCCTTGTTTCCATGTATTTGCGTGAATAGTTCTATTGTTTATCAGCTACTATAATGATCTATATTAAAAATAACAATGAAAATATGAGAACATGAATTTAGTCCCACAATAAACAAAGGCCTTATGAGAGGAAAATTAGGACTCACAAGTACGAGATAATATACGCATTGTGGTGAAGGGATTTTCAAGGACAATTTTACGTTTTGTGGCCTGAAGCTATGCTCAAAAATCACTCCTCTGCTGTAGAGTAAACTCATTTCTGTTTATTCCTAGATACACATATTCACTTGAGTTTTCACGAATTGTTGAAGAATTGCATGCTCATGATGATGCAGGTTTGTTATCATAGTGGGAAAAAACTTGTTCAAAGTCTGCAGACTTTGAACCAGTTTTTGGTCACTAGGATCCTGAAAATAACTGCGCACCACCCGTGGAGAAATGTTTTTTGAGTAAAGTTTTCAACTGCAAAGCTGAAAACTTATATTTAACAACACGTTGCACAAAAATAAACAAATACTACAATGTGGTGGTCTGTACAGACTGTTCACGGACTGTTTACAGACTGTTCACAGACTGTTCATGGACTGTTTATTGACTATTCATGGACTGTTTACCGACTGTTTGTTGCCACATATGACAACATACTGGTTATTTGTGAAGTTTTCTATGATCATCAGTGATCAAGAGTAAATAATCATTGTAGAAGAGGGATTTTTTAGCATTTGCAGCCTGAAGAAATATGCTCAATTCTAAAGTAATTATTTGCTCTTATGTTATTTTAATTCTTGCCATTTGGAGTTGAATGGATACAATTACTTATTATCATTTCTATTGTCAATGTTTCAATTTTATAGTTTCAAGCCTTTGTTATAAAAATAAAACACTTGCAACCTCATCATGGGACTCAACTGTTAAGGTAATTAATTACAGCTCCATGCAAAAGGGTATTAGGTCAACAAGCTCAGGGCCATCTCAAAATTTTGCTCCAAAACCAACTTCTTTGGTAGAATTAAATCCACTAAATTTAACAAAATCAACAAGAATGAATCTGTAGAGAAGTGCATTAGGTCAACGAACTTGCAATGTACCGAAGAAACCAATCCATTGCAAGGTTGTTTACTCAGTACTCTGCTCTGTAGATTTTATTTTTGAAACTGTCCCTTACAAAGGATCATATTCTTTGGTGTGAAGAAACTAATCTATTGCAAGATTTTAGAAAATTTTATATTTCATATTTTTCCCATACGCAATATTTTTCTGACTGTAAAGCTAAACTCTTTTGAAAGATCAAGAACATCTTAAGAATGTATTAAGACTTTACGTTTGTGAGTACAGTGGTTAAAATAACTGCCAGTCATCACTGTGCAGGAGAGGTTTCTCAGAATATTTCCGGCTGGAATATTCTGGAAGATCTCGTGTCCACAGTGATGACTAACAGTTATTGGAAGTAGGTACATATTTAATCAACTACTACTTGAGTCCAAATAATGCTGCTCCCAATGGCCTGACCCAAATTGTTAGTTTGTCGTTATGTAACAACTTAAGGTTACCCTACAATCCATATACAAGGAAGATTGTGTGACCCAGGTTTAAGTTTATATGATTAGTTATATTTTGCAGGTGTGGACTCATGACAACTCAAATAGAAAATCATCATTTTCTTTACTGGTAAGTCTTTTAGCAAAGCTCTCTTGTCTCTCATACTTTCTAGTTGTAGTACTTTCTTTATCAGGGGTTAAAATAATGGCCAGTCATCACTGTGGAGGAGAGATCTTTCTGAATCTATGTTGAGAAAAGACATGCTATAAAGCTTTATCTCTTTTAGGGAGAATTTGACCATGATACAGAAGTCACATGTTGTAACTTACATTCTGATGATTCAATGTCACTCCAGATGGTTTCTGGAACAAAAGATGGTAAGTAACTTTTAGTGGTAATTTTCTTCTCTACAGTTCTCGTTGAAATAACTGACATTTTTTTTTAAATATTTTCTCTTTGCGTTATGTTCAAGCCTAAAAACATCACAATATCGAGAAGTTTTGTGTTCCTCCACAGGTAATATCTGGGTGCTCTCATCAGGCTTGATGTCGGAAATTAATTTTAACTTCACTTTCCCACACGAATCAAAAACAAATTTTTATGTTTACACCAGGTATTCACCATAGAAAGATGAGTGGAAACAAAAAAAAATTCTACACTTTCTTGTGTGTGTGTTTGCAAATTGAAGAGCCACCACAGACACAGTGGACACTTTTCTGTGCTAGCATGTGAGTCCAACGATTTTAAACTCACGTTGGTGGAGAGTCTTTTAATTTAGCGTGACCATCCTATTCTCAATAGGTCTATCAAATCAATGCCCTTAGAGATTTTTTAATATAAACACATCATTTTTGCATTGTTTTTGTTAATGACTCTTTTGTAATATTTTTAGTTATAAACTCTAACAAAACTGTAAAAGTTTAGTGTGATCATGCTTGCTTGAAGCGAGCGAAAGCTCACTAATAAATAACATTGATTTGCCTACATAAACGTGTTGGTTTTATTTGCAACAGTGGACATTCTTAGGGTACCATTTATTTCTAACAATTATTAATCAAAATTAGTTATAATGTACTACAATATTACAGAACCTCAAAATAATTAAGCACGTTTTCCACCTAATTTACATTAAACAGATAGATATTATTAACCTTTTAACTCTAGTACAATCGCATGATCTTTTGATCCTTAAAAAGTAACGTGATTAAATGTGTTTGAATTAAAACGTTTTGATTTCAAAATTTAAGTTAATGTGGCATTAATAATCTAAATCGATGAAATCAAAATTAAATGAACTCTACATAGGATTTTCTCCACTTAGTTAACCCTATTTCAACCGGGGGTTAGGGGATGTCACACTATTATTTATAACGTCTGAACCACTTAAGCAATAGTGCTGAAACGTTCTGACTTTTTGCAACTATCTACTAGACGCAAATTGTAAAAATTAACTATTTAACTATTAACTATTTAAAATGTTTTGTGATGATGTCATCAGAAAAATGCTGACATTAGCAAAAATATTTATTTCCAAATTGTTCCTTTCATGTTACGCTATTAGCATGCCAAGTTCCATTGTTATATTATCAGTCATTCAAAAGTTATGGAGGGGGTGGGCAGAAGACTGCCCCCTCCCCCACCGGAAATAATTTTGTCAAAAAAGCCTTGTAAAGGGAGTATAAATAGATTGAAATTGAATTTGAAGAAAAAAAGTTCAATTGGTCAATAATGTTGTCATATCACGTGCGGACAATATTTGGGCCAAAAACATAGTATAATTGCCAGGAATTAGATCTGGAACTTCCTTAGCTGTCAGTCTAAGTTCGGAAAACCGAGTTATTGAGGGGAAATTTCACTCAGTGACCAATATTCCACTCGCCCCCCCCCCCTTTAACTCTCAACTGTTTTTTCCAATTAGGTATTCTTGACCTACATAGCTGCAGCATTAAATTATAGCATCCATTGTAACTACAGTTATGTTGTAGTGGTTATAGTGCCTTAAAGCGCACAAATCTCCAGTCCTATTGGTCTCTAGTTGGAGCTGTAGTTCTTGTCAATACAGTGATATTCTCTAAGTTTGTGCCTTGTCGAAAAGGCTACTAACGCAGAATTTTGGTTTAGCGGGATTTCATCACAATGTCTTCTCATAGGTAAAAGGTACTCTCTTTATCTAGCTTATCCATACTAATCTTACTTAGGGTTACAACATGAAGCATTAATACATATTTCTAGTGGAAACGTTAGCAGATATAATGCTACATAATTTATTGAGTTGGCACAAAACAAGAAAAATTCTATCTATATTACTAATGCGGTTAAAGTATATAGGTTAAGTATCTAGATTGAAAAGCAATTATTTTTTAACTAAAACAAGATTTAGAATTTAAAAACGAATGTTTCTCAATTTTTGTCAATATTTTATTATTTTATGTGGGGGATTAAAATTGCATTTATTTGTTTGGGTCATGAGGGCCATGAACCTTATAAAGTGAATTAAATATTTCGGATAAATTTCCACATAATTTATGTATATATTTCTTATTTATAAACTACAAATATTAACAGATATTTCTTTCTTTTATTTACATTTGTAATAATACATAATATGTTATTTGTATAAACTGTCTGGTAAGTAATCAAAAATGAATCTGTACAGAGGTGTGTTAGGTCAACGAACTTGCAATAGATTAGTTTCTTCAGTATGAAGAAACCAATCTATTGCAAGATTGTTGACTCAGTACTCTCCTCCATAGATTCTATTTTTGAGAAGGTCCCTTTATCAGCACCCTGTTCAGAGTATATTATTTTTATAGTTACATATCAATGCTTGAAATCAACAAATAATCACTGTGGGCGAGTTATGTTTTAAGCATAGCTTTGGATCTTATAGCTACGCTCAAGATTCACACCACCACAGTAATTCACTCCTCCAAATTGATTTAATTTTCTTATTTAAAGGATTTACCTTGCGGTGCCAGTTCGTTGTTCTAGCATCTTTACTGCTGACTTTGAGCAAGTTTTTGCACACTGGGTATATATGTATATGTATAATTGTGTGACCAATAAATAATTGTTTACAATACTCAAACCTGAAAATAATTTCAAAACTGAAAACTGTACACAAAAAGCTGAAAACTATACACAAAAACACCCATCCATATGCAGCCCTGTACAAGATTAACGTACTGTTATTTTAATACCCCTTAAATACTATATTTCTCTGATGATGTAGAAATGTTGATTAAAGCAATCCATCTTTAAAATCTGCTGAAATGTGTTTTTTATCATTTATTTTCAAAGTATGTTTTTATTCTGCAACTTCGCATTTAGTTTGATGTATAACTATAGCCCATACTTGGTCTTGTGCTAATTTTATATTTGTAACTGCATTTCATTTACAATTTGCGTTAATATTCCTGCGTTATCATGCTTAATTTAAGCTATAAGGTGATGAAGTTGTAGAATTTCTTCTTAGAAACAATCCAGTGATCAGAATAAGATCAAATACTCACTGTGGAGGAGGAAGTTATGCTAAAACAATTGCTCCTCCACAGTGATTATTTGCTATTATTTCAACCGCTGCAATCTGTCGATAAACTTTCAATTTCCAATTTGTTTATTATTTTGTCATGGTAATAGTTACCTAGCTCATTGTTTATTGATCATTTTTGGATCCCTGTCTTTCGATCATATTACTGGATCTTCTGGATCTTAATCCAACCATCGAATCTTGTGTTTCCATTGTATTACTGAGTCGTAATGCAAGCATTGGTACTTGCAGTAAATGATCGCGTCTTTCTTTTCTGACTGAATTTCTTAATGTTGCTTTGAAATAGCGATGCATTTTCGCATAGATGAAACAATTGACCACACTATTGCACATTTGTAGCATTGATAAAATTTTATCCAGATGCTGTAAGCTATTGCTAGAATGGTGATAAGGGTTAAAATAACTACTGGTCATCACTGTGGAGGAGAAATTATTCTGCATATTTTCAGCTGAATTGGCAGAAAATACCTTAAAAAACATCTCCTCCACGGTGATAATTGACAGTTATACCTGATGCACATCAACTGTGGAAGAGTGTTTTTGAGTATTGTTTTCAGCAGTTTGCAGCTGAAAAGTATACTAAAAAGCACTCCCCCACTTTCCTTACTTCTTTTTGCTTCATAACTAGAAACCATCTTTTCTTTGCTTTACAAGTAGAAAATTTCTTAAATTAGTATTCTTCTTTACTGCTGTCAAATCAGAGATAAACCTTATTGCTCCCTTAAAATCCTTTTCTTATAACTAGTGGAAATAAAAGTAAATAGTCACTGTGAAGGAGGGATTATTGAGCATAGCTTCAGGTATTGTAGCCTGAAGCTATGCTCAAAAATCATTCCTCCACAGAACCTACCTCATGACAATCATATATGATGGTGGTAGTATTCGTGAAATCAACATAGCACAGTCCCATATATCATAAGGTAATACTAATACTACAAAGGTTCCACCCATTATTAATAACATGTTGAAAATCCTTCGGTTGGTAATCTTTGTCTTTGATTGATTAATAAAACTTCTTTTACGTCTATTTTCAAAAGATAAGTGAACCGTAATTGTAGTTACCGTAAAAACAAATATGAATACAATATCGCGGAATAGTATGGTGGCTACTCTAGGTGTGGTATATAATAATAACTTTCGGTTTTGTACGCAGTGTCGACTTTCTTTTTCTTTGTGCTTCTGAATGTGAAGAGCATTAAATTGATACCATTGAATTATAAAGGAAATGAAAATTGATGCAAACACAGCTAAGTGTATGAAGTTTGCTGTTAATTTACGTTTAAATGGCGTGACAATACATCGGTAACGATCCAACGCTATGATCAATAGAATACATATTGAAATATTAATTGATATATAATAGCAAGAATATAATGTTTTACAACCGAACCAACCAAACGGCCAATTTTCATAACATGTAACTGTTTCGTAGACCTCGTGAATTGCAATCAAACATGATGTTAAATCGAATAAACTTAGGTACCAAATTAGAATTTCATAACTTTTTCGGACTCGTTTTTTGCACGGGCGAAAGATATACAATACAAGGCTATTACCAATGATACCTGTTGTTATGATTAAACAATACATAGACATACATGCAATACTGTAATTTGTAAGCTTGCATTCAAATGTTTTGTTCTTGTTTAATAACTTGATGTTAGTTTTATTCATCTGAGTCAGCATATTTCTTCTTTATAGTGATTGTCTCCCGTTGGAATAATATATTCTTTTTATTTGTATACTAAAACAGAGCATTGCTAAAAAACCTGCTAAAAACCTAGTTGTTGTGGAAAAGAATGAAAAATTAAAGGTCATATAAACTGAGAAACAATAACATCACCCAGAATTGGAAAATTGAAAATTGAAAATTTTAAACTAGGAAGATTTTAAAGCTTATAATGCAGCCCAAACAGTGTACCTTCATTAGTTAGCTCTCATCAAAATTTTCTTTTACTTTCAATTAGAAAGCATAAAAGCTTATTTTGTTTATTTACTTTCCAGAATAATCACCTGGCAGTCCGCGGAATTTACTATGGCAATCACCTGTGGAGGAGTTCATTTAAACATAGTTCAGTCGAATCAGCTGAAAATTATGTTTAATGCACTCCTCCCCATGTGATTTCCATAGCAAATTTTGGGGACTGACCTGGGGCATACAAATTTTGTATAGTCTTTAAGTAAATGTAATACCAATGCTCAATGTAAGGACAAAATTCACACACACACACTGGCTAAAATACATTTACAGATTCAGGTTTTGTAGCCAGAAGCTATGCTCAAAATTACTCCTCCACAGTATTTTGTTTATTCTTATTTTGACAACAGCACTGTTTGGTAAGCTGAATCTCAAAAATAATTCCTAGCGGCTTTACTGCGGATGTTGAACGAGTTTTTGCCTAAATTAAATTTGCACTGAAATGCAAACACCAAATCTGTCCAGTTGCTTAAAATTTATTTTAGGCCTACTTATTCTCAAGCTAAGAAAACAATCACAGTAGAGGAGTGAATTTTGAGAATTTTAGGCTACAAAATCTAAAGTGTAATTCACAATGATTATTTTTTCTTACTTCACAGAGGTTCAAATAGCCATCACTGTGGTGGAGGGTTTTTTAGAATATTTTCAGACAAATTTGCAGAAAATATTCTAAAAAATATCTCCTCCACAGCACTGGTATTTTTCCATTTTTGTAATTGTGATGTTGGAAATAAGCTATGCTCAAAAAACACTCTCTCACAGTGATTGTCTGTTCTTATTACCAACACTGATCATTTCATCAACGATACCTAAAATTGAAAAAAACTTTAAAACATTCCAAGTCCATAAGACTTACAATAAAGTGAGAATTGTCTAGCATCAGTCACTGTGGAGGTGTGATCTTTAAACATAGCTTCAGGCTACAAGAAGCTATGCTCAACGATTCCTCCTCCAGTGTGATTATTTACTCTTATTTCGAGCACTGGAAGTTGCTTTACCTTGGATTGTGAATCTTTATGTAATAAATAAATTAAATAAATAAATCTTTTGCTCAACATTCAAATTAATACGAATGATATCATGTACCAGATAAAGGACCTTTTCAAAATTTTGCTTTAAAAGCAACTTCTTTGGAAAAGTTAAATCATCTAAAATTAACTTAAATGAATCTGTACAGAAGTGTGTTAGGTCAATGAACTTGTAATGGATCGATTTCTTCGGTACGAAGAAATCAATCCATTACAAGATTGTTGACTCAGTACTCTCCTCCGTAGATTTTGTTTTTAAGACAGTCCTTAAATAATCCACTTAACACTATCCCGTTATCGAGAAGGATGTTTTGTTTCTAATTTTTAATAACAATTTGTACAAAGGACAATATTTTTGAATTAATATAAATATTTTATTATTTTACAAAATAATGTTACTTTTTGACAGTAGAATTACGTAGCAATCTGGGAAAACTTTCTCATCTGATTTAATGGGATTTTGACCTATATTTTATATACATTTTATATATTTACACCGAGACTATGAAATACCGAGTTGGCATCCAACAGGGAGTAGTTTGTCTTATGGGTAGGAGGAACTCTTTAGCCTTCGTAGGCAACCTTCCTTGAGATGGTGTCTCGATAAAAACACCTTAAGGGGTAGATAAGTAACGGCCAGCCTTGCACCCCTTTCTCACCTATAGGACCAGTTTTGCTGCTACGAAAGTGGTGTTCTATCTGGTTTAGGGGGATGACTGGTAGCTAGGAGCATGAACTCTTTGTTAGCTCCTTAGAGAGTACTTACTCATCTGGAACTGATGTTTATAATTTCTCTTTGTCGCAGTCATTAACTCAACTTGTCTATTTTTCTACTCCCTTTCTTGATCATGATGATCAATTGCCCTCTTTGCTCGATCTTTCTCTATCAACCAAAATGTTTGTAAGGTTTCTTGGCAACTCTGATCATGTTGTTGTCAATGTGGACATCTCTTTTAGTTCTAAGGCTGTTCAGCAATCACCATTGCACCGAACCTTGTACAGTTTCCAACAAGGTAACTGGGATAGTTTCTGCGACTTTCTTTGTGATGTTCTTGATCTGCATGCTGAAGCTTGTGAAAGATTTTCTCTTGGCTACAGGTTGGTATAGATGCCTTTGTTCTATCTCGTTAGGAATCACTACTTTCTTATTCCTCAACGATCTAATTCTAATGAGAATAAATGTCTCTGCTAGTGCTAGAAATAACTGTAAAATAATCATTCATTCCAAACGATTGGCTCTCGTAATTTCTGGTGCACCTACAGTAGCTTTGATCCCACCTTTATGCCATGGCCCTGAAGTTCTTACTAGCAATAACTCAGGATGATTCTGGACACTATCTTCCTGACTTTCCGCTTAGGACTAACTAATATCTTGATAACATCGTTATTACTTAACGATATTGTATACGTTCAAATAAAGATTTTCTTTCTTATTCATTTTTTAGACATACTAATACAAAAATCTATTTAGAAAATGGTATGAAAAGCATGGATATAGGTATACTGCTGAAAATTCTCTAAAAATTCTTTTCAAATTGATCACTAAATAGAATTTAACATAGCAAACTCTAAATTTAATATTTTATTCTCATAATAGCCTATTGTTATTAAAACTTTAAAGCCCTAGTCTGAAATCAATGGCACATATGTTGTGTTTGACGTCATAATTGAATCTAAAAAAAAACATTTATTTTTTCGAAGAAAGAATAAAAAATAGTTACCCTAAAAGTTTCACAGATAAATATTAACAAACAGCACAGTATTACAGTTTTAAGCAAAATCATTTATTTATATCAATATCTATTACATTTGTTATTGAAGTATTCTTACAAACATCAACCATTTGCTTCTGCTAGCACTAAAAAACGTGTAAGAAAAAAGGTCAGCAAAACAATAATGAAATTGCCAATAAAAAAAGCATTATTAATGCATAATAAAGGTTCATGGTATCAACAATCTAATACAATTCCACAAGAACTACAAGAGCCTGGAAATTTAGGCGAAGCCACACCTTTATCACCAACAACATCACCCCCATTATCCGCTAGTCACAAAAAAATATATTTGTGGAGAACAAAAGTTGATTCCGATTCCAGCTCCAGTGAAGAAGATGAAGCAATGGCGAGTGATGGTTATGAAGGTGACTATGAAGACAAGACTTCTAATTGTTACTGGGTTATAGATATGCAGGCCCTTGATTATTATTTGCAGGGTGTAGCAGAATGTAGAATATGTCAATCGTGTCTATCGGTGTCTATAACCCACATGCTGACATTTCTTCTGTAACAGCCTTAGCTTCCATGTTTTCTTAAAAACATTTTGTCTCTTGATCAGAACTTATTTTAAAATATTGTGTGTGAATAAAGGTGTGGTCACAGATGTGTTAAAAGAAATTATTTCTACAATAATAGAAAGAAAATCTATTGATATTAAACAATAGAAGTTAACTGCATGGAAATTATTTTCTGAAGATTATTGAAATATATTTTGCACGGCAAGTCGTTAGAAGTTAATCTCCTTTGTATTTTAATAGATTTTTTTAAAATTCGCGAAGCTGGCAATTTCTTTAAAATCTCGAAACTTAAATTTAATGCATATTCCTCCTACATAACTGAATTATGTGTCCGAACGAAATACCGTAATTTGCCGTAGTAACGTTCAAATTAAAGATCGATAAATTATTTAAAATAACCTCCTCGGTGTCGTTATATAGTTATTCAATTAAAAAGTTATGACGTCGTAAAACTGTTGTTAGGATCTCACAAACGAGAAAATATTAAACAGAACTTTGAACTCAATTTGTGGAAAACATAAAACAAAAGAATAGCAGCCCTATGATGTTATTTTTGCAAATTTCGTGCTGAATAACATGATATAAAAATTATCGTGGGATTTTATTTCTTTCGGACACATAATTCACTTATGTAAGTACAATGCAAGATTTAAATTACACAACAATTACATCTCTTTTTATCCACGAAATATTTTTTTTAGAACTTAGAAATATTTATTTTTTAAACATATATATATTTTTAACAATTTAAAAAAAATTAAATTACATACCGATAAAAACGTAGTTCCAGTTGCCCAGAAAGAGAGAAGAGTCCCTTTTGCTCTAAGAAAGAAAGTCAACAAATAGTTAGCCAGATCAGAAGAACAAGGCATCATAGACGATGTGACAGAACACACTAAACCGTGACTAAACCCATTAGCAGTAGTGCCCAAAGGCGACGGACGACGTAAGAGTATGCGTAGACATGCGATGCACAAATGAGGTAATTACCAGAACCCGATTGATTTTCAGTCCCTACCGTTGACAACTTACTGGTACAATTACAAGGTTCGACATTGTTTACAAAATTAGATTTAAACAGCTCATTATATCAACTAGAGTTAGACGACGAGTCAAAATACATAACCGCATTCCAGTCAGATAAGAAAATCTTCCGATCAAACCGTCTAGTGTTTGGAGCTAAATCGGCCGCTAAGGAATTACAAAAGGCGCTGAGAACTGTCCTAGCCGATATCGAAGTATTTCTGAATATAGCTGACGATATCTTGATGGTTTAAGATGGTTTAAAACATCTAAATGAAGAAGGGAATACATTAAACTTAAGAAAATGTTTATTTTGCATAGAAACCCTTGAATTTGATGGGTACTCGCTTACAAAACAAAGTATGAAACCATCCGAAAGTAAAATAAAAGCAATTTAAAACGCATCGCCACCTGAAAATCCAAAAGCTGTAAAGAGTTTTCTTGGTTTATGCAATTATTTAAAACGATTTATCGCTGATTATAGTACCAAAACGCATATACTTAGATAATTAATAAAAAACAACGTTGCGTGGAACTGGACAACAGAATGTGAAAACGCATTCAATGATTTAAAACACGAATTAAGTAATGAATGCTTTGTAACATACTTCAAAGAAAAACGTGAAACATACTTATATACAGATGCCAGCCCCTTTGATATTTCAGCCGTTCTATTGCAAAAAAAATAATTTTAGCAAAGTCATATCATAATCTTCGAGAGCTTTAACAGACACAGAACAAAGGTACTCGCAAATATAAAGGGAATGTCTAAGTGTTGTGTATGGATGCAAGAAAAATCGATTATATCTTTTGGGTAGGGAATTCTACAATGATCACAAAGCGTTATTCCATATTCTAAAGAATCCAAAAAGTCAGGTACCTTTACGGATAGAAAGAAGGATTTTACGTCTACAAGCATATGATGTTAACCTAAACTATACCAAAGGAGAGAATGATATCTCAGATTTTACCAGTAGACATCCACTTGACCAAGCACCAAAAGGGAAAAAACAATATCGAAGAATACGTCAATGTGGTATCAAAGTTTGCAACTCCAAATGCATTGTCATTAAAATATATTAAGATAGAGACAAAGAGAGATAGACATTTACTAATTCAAAACAATCAATGGTATCAGTTAGAAGAACCTGAAAGATATCCCGAGTTCAGGGACAGTGATATCCAGACATTGAAGAGATATGGGAAGGTCAAAAACGAGTTAACAGTATCAAAAGATGATGATTTAATATTATTTAGACAGAAAATTGTCCTACTAAGAGCATATCATACAGTAACAGTTAAGCTAGCACATGTGGGACACCTAGGAGTGAGTAAAACAAAAGCCCTACTAAGAACCAAAGTATTTTTCTTTGGAATGAGCAGTCTCGTAGAGAAAGAGATAAGACATTGCATATCATGTCAATCAAATACCAAGCCAAAGGAGTAAGTATGGGACAAAGTGAATGTAGATTACTTAGGATACATCAATACATTTTTGTAGCAATCGATCAGAGATTCCGATTTCCGGAAATAGAATTCACTAATTCGACATCCGCTGAAAAGTTGATAAGTGCCTTGGATAGAATTTTCAGTACGTATGGTATCCTAAACATGATTGTATCCGACAATAGACCACCTTTTAAATCCCATGCTATAAAAGAATATTTCAAGCTAAAACATCGTAGAATCCAACCTTTATGGCCACAAGCAAATGCTTACGCCGAACGATGTATGGCGTCACTGAATAAAATCGTACGATCTTCATTTATAGAAGGAAAGAATTGAGACACACAATCTCTTATTTGCATAGCGGAACAGTCCACATAATACAACGAAGATATCACAGAAAACAAAATTGACAGAAAACCACAAGAGTTGGCCAACGAGACAAAGAAGCGAAAGTAAAAGCAAACACATACACGGACAGGATACATCATGCCAAAGAAAGAAAACTTAAGACACGAGACACTGTATTAGTAAAACAACGAAAGAAAAGCAAATTAACACCGCCGTTCGAACCACACCTTTACAAAGTAATAGAGACAAAAGGAACCATGGTTACCGCGAAATCAGAGATCACCGGAAAGCAAACAACCCGAAATATATCACATTATAAACAAGTACCGCCCGATACCGAATCTAAAGGAAAGAGATCCAGCAGAAGAATGCGTCATTAATGATCTAGCAGAAATTAGTAATCAGCAACCACCAAACCATCCACCACAAGAACGGAAGGTCTACCCACGTAGAAACCACAGACCAGTAGCAGAGTGGAACCTAAAACATTAAACAAATAAACATGTACATAGAACAAAAGGACAATCAAACATTACACATACAGACCTGTATATAAAACAAAAAGACAATGAGAGTTTTAGTTAGCAAATATACAATATAGCAACGTAAAGTTAATCATGACAACTGTTTCTGTTTTTCTCTCTTAACGTTATAGGAACAATCAAGCAGAGCAAGGAGAAGATGTTGTAACCCAATACGATAGAGAACCGACACTGTGATGTAGAACACTTGCTGTATATATATGATCATGAACTTAGAAAGATCAGTTGTTGTATAGAAATGAAATAAACGTGTTCTTTCTTTTCTGTATATAAAATGGGGTATTTGGGAAGGGAAAGACAATGGAATATTACACTTTGAGCTTTTTATCATAATTTACGTCCACGATTTTAAGTGCGAATATTGTGTTGATAAGCTCAGACAAAACGCGCCCACTGCCTGCGAATATTATTTGCTGTTGCTAGGACGTGTAAAAAACGGATGTAATTACAAACTATGAACTTGGCTACAAATATATTAATAATTTAAAAAGCGCGTGTTAATTTCCTAATGTTATTACCCTGCAATTAGCTTAATTGCATTTTAACCAGTATATTATATAATCGGTAAATACTATGTTTACATTGTGTTTATAGAATTGTTTTTGTTTTTGTTTTCGTGTTTCTGCGTGGTATACTTTCTACAATCTTGAACAAAAACACTCTAGACAAAGTGATATTTTTGCAAAAAGTCGAAATTTCAACTTGGAAAAAAAGTCTAAAATTTTGAATAGCAAGACTAATAGCACAAAAATTCGAATTTATTGCAAAAGTCTGAAGTCTACTCGATAAACCTCTGAGATAAATCTCTAGGGACTAGAGTTTCTTTGCTAGCATGATAAATCCGGGGTTTTTTTAATAATGAAAAACAAAATTATGAAATATGAATTTGTTTTTGCAAGAAGTTGTTTTCCGCCTAGGCCCAGCTCAAAGGCTTTCATGTTGAACATGGAATAATAATCTTGTGTCTGAGGGCTTATATAAGGAATGTTATGGCATAACAATCACAAAACTTATTAAACGAAAATTCTCTCAAACAACGCTTTTTAGTTTGTTTTGATAGCATCTTAAACTGTTCGGTATATTGCACATCTGCTTCACAATAGTATCATTCAACGTTCTTCACGGTACTTAACCACATTATATTATGCCGAACGACGGTTTGTTAACTGTGGTGGTAAATTCAAATTATGAATTTCGGATTTTCTTTAGATGGTAGGAAGTGAGAAGATACGAGATCTCGCGTTCTTTTAAATGAAATGAATTCTGAATTGATGGGGGACAAAAGTGCCAAAGTGCCCCCACAACGTTTGTTGGGAACATGCTATAGTGTTGAACCTTTCCAAAAAGATTGTTCAACACTTAAAATAACACTTTGGTGGCCTAATTATCTTTTTATGACATCATTACTTATGATTATATCATCAGGGCCAAACAGGTTGGGCAAGAGGAAAAAGATGGGAAAAACGGTCGCAAAAATTTGTCAGAATCTCATTCAAGCAAAAAAGTTACCAAAAAAAAATTCAAGATGATTGTAGATAAAGTATAGCAAAATTACCAAATGTTCAGAAAATATTTGGCAGGTGGGGCACTGTGCCCCTCCCCATCCTGAATATGGCGTAGCGTCTAAGCGAACATTGAAATATCATATCGTGTAAACTAGCTGATAGAAGGAAAAACTTATAAACAAAATAATTAACAATGTCTTAATGAATCGTGGTTGCACATTTGTTTAAATAATCATTATAACCATTCCTGTGATCATTTAACCAGGAGTGCTCACATGGAAATGTGTTAACAATACTATTAGAGAAATTTACTAATTTTGTTTATTTAACAGAGTATGCAATGATTAAGTTGTTTCTTTTCTGCATGTTTATTTCTATTTGTTTTGGACAAAAAGGTGAATACTATGGAGAGAACAATGAGCAGGATTATGATCAGCTGGCTAATGGAGATTATGTAAATAAAGATATTGGAGATTTCAAGTACTATGGCGTCACGTATGATAGCATAAGAGTAAGTTTTCCTACATATTCAGTATCGCCAAGAAAGTTGAAAAATAGAAAGTCTCTTCCAAGTTTCTTGGTATCTCAGCATGATACAATGGTGAATACGTCCAGTGAGCAAAAACATGTGAAAAATCAGCAGTGAAGACGCTACAAGCACGTGGTTGGTTTAGCGTCGTTACTGCGGAGTTAAACGAGTGTTTGCCCATTGGGCGGTTAGTATTTCGACTGTGTTATAGACTGGGTGGTTAGTATATGGACTGTTTAATACACTGGGCGGTTAGTATATGGACTGTGTAATACACTGGGCGGTTAGTATATGGACTGTGTAATACACTGGGTGGTTAGTATATGGACTGTGTAATACACTGGGCGGTTAGTATATGGACTGTGTAATACACTGGGTGGTTAGTATATGG
>JAULBZ010001388.1:0-22486 GCA_032360805.1 Neoturris breviconis | reverse complement strand
ATATCTTTTAATCCATCAAAAGTGCCAGCATGTAGGGTTTTAATTTTGTTACGCTCCAAACTTAGTTTTTGAATCTTTTCTAGATTAGAAAAAGCTGTGCTTGAAATATCAGTGATAGCATTTTCTTCAAGATATAAAATTTGGTGAAGATTTGGTGCATTGGAAAACAATCCTCCTTCCAATTTGTTGATACAAATCAAGAGTTTTAATATTTTTATACCCAATAAAGTCATGTTTTTGTGGTGATCCAAGTTTATTTCTGTTTAAGTAAATTAGGCTCAACATTGGTAAGCATGTACTTATATTGGCAGAACATACTGACACTAGGTTATCACCTAAAAAGAGATTCTCCAATTTGTTAAAACCTTTAAAATACTCAATAGGAAAGTATGTTAATAAGTTTTCGATTAAAGATAATTCCCTTGCAGTTTTTGGTAACTGATCAGCTAACAGTATTACTTGTTTTGAGGTGATGTTCTTTCTAAAGCACACCAATGTGCATGAATCACACATTTTAGGACAGGTAACATTTCCAGCAAAAATCAAAACCATGATGCCAACACTTTCCAGGAGAACCATTTTTATATTCTAACCTGAAATATTTTTGTGGGCATCTACTTATGCGATTTTCTCTTTATTCGCTAAAAAAAGTTCCAACAGAATGAATTAAAATCTTCAATCCTTTCAACAGTTTTTTTAAAAAAATTAACCGCGTCCCACTATCTTCGAAAATAGAAAAAACTAGATCGGAAAGAAGCAAGAACCCTCGGGATTTTAACTGAGATTATATATATTATAACTGGGATTATAAATCATTGTATACATGTACTGAAAGTCTAACCGAGATAGGAATTTGACAGTGAATCCTAATGATGACTTTGAAGAATGTAACATTTTTTTTTTTTAGATAAGTAAAAATTTAAATTTTCATGCCGAGTCTTGTTTGTTCAAAACGCATTATTTCAAAAGGTTACATTCAAAACCCGAAATTCATTTGTCATGAAATTTTCACAAACTATTCTTTGCACAAAGATCCCGGCAGATACACACAGATTTTTTAAAATAAGAATAAAATGGCTTCGCAACCTCGTCAGGGCTTTTTCTGCTCTCCTTTTTCTCACAGGGTTAAACGTTAAGTTCTTGGGACGAGGTTGGTGTCTACATCTTCTCCCAAAACATGATTGGGAAGGTTTTATGTCGTGCACATAATCGTAGGAATAATTGAGAAAGTAGCGCTACCAAAATGGCTAACAAGAACACCTCAAGAAATAGAAAAAATATGTATGAGAAAAGTACAAAAGCACCCAGTTGGTACCCAATGTCAGATCAACGCTGAAAATCAAATAAATGTTTTGATAGATGTTGCAGAAAATTACCTTTGTGAAAAAGATTTGACCTACCTCGATTCCAGTGCTTGTTCTCTCCAATACATCTAAAACCTGTAAGAAGGAAGATAGTTAAATATTTCTTAAGTAAACGAAAAAGCTTAGACCGGATTATCACACTGGCTTAAATATTTTCCGGAAAATAATATTCTGTCAATCAAATTCATTTTCTCATCGGAAAAAGAATAGTTGAAATACTTACCTTTTTATATTACTTACTAATGTATTTTCCGGAAAAATGAATTCAACCAATCAGATTCGTTTTACAATCGGAATGTGCATGGTCTCCATATAAATGGATACTACATGGAGGTATCTCCAAGGATACTAGTAGAAAAAAACTAATAATCCATACCAGTCAGATGTTTCTTTTCTATTCACAGCAGTACGGTACAATATATGTTAATATTCATTTACATATTTAGGCACCCGAATTACAACGATATACCTAATATCTGTGTTAAAAAACCAATTAGCGTTCGAAACGGAGTGCTATATCTTTAGCTACTTTCTAGTTGGGGAAAAACCGTGATATTAGTGATATTGAGGATATTTATCGAGCGACTGAAATTTCAACATCGACATCATCTTTGCTTCTTCTTTTTGACGCCATATTTCGATATAATTCCTTTTGTCAAATCGAAATTTTCAGTAAAAATTTACCGCACTGTTGTAACTTGTAAAACCCAGAAAAGACTCGTTTCTCTCCTCTCCCAAATCACCTTCCTTCCCAGAGCCGAAAAGAAACTTCATTTACGATTATCTGCGACCATCGTAAACTTGAAGCAATAACACCAATATTACCATTCTACAATTCACTTGCTCAAAGGCAAAATTACTTTCCTCAATAAAGACTTTAAAGCCACATAATCACGCTATTTTAGTCAAACTTTTAAATAAATAACAAGACAGCTTGTAATGTCAGTAACACATTCTGAAATTTTCATTCTCTGAAGACAACTATTAGTGGAGATATGAGTGACTAAAGTGTTGTATTTTTTATGCTAACTGTGTGGCAGCCATATTGTTTGGCCAAATTTCATCGCTTTTCTGCTTGATTACATAAAGTTGTACTCAGTTTATGATAAAATAATTGCTTATTTGACCCACTGAAATTTTCAAGGTGTGATCAGCAATTGTTAATAGATTTTAGAATTTTGACAAAATAGGGTGAATATGCGACTTTAAACAAGTTTTTGCCCAATGGGACTTTTTCCGATTCCCGCATAAATTAATGACCGAAGAGAAACTCAATAAAGACTAAAGTTATTGTTACTATAACAATTCTGGCTAGGCAACCGGGAAAAGCGTAAATAAAGCCGAGTATTAAGAAACAAGTTATATTTAATAAAAAGGAAAGTGACAATGCTACTACAAAAATATAAATAAGTACCTAAGGGATGATCTCCAAAGTTAACTGCCAAAATCAACGAGCTTGCAAATGATAGGTTCCTTCGGTACGAAGAAACCAATCAATTGTCACCTCGTTGACTTTTATTAGAGATGATTCCAAGATAACAGAAACCAATCAATTGCAATCTCGTTGACTTTTGGAGATGATTCCAAGATAACTATATAAACATAAGCTTACACTGAAATTTATAGTGCCACCCCAGTGTAGAAAAACTTGTTCAAAGTCAGCAGTAAAGACGATAGAACGTCTTGCACGTTTTTCTAGCGTATTTACTGCGGGCTTTGAACATGTTTTATACAGTGGAAAGGGTCTATAACTATAAACATAAAGAAATATAAAATAAAACGTTGGAAGGCTGTATGTTTATACAAAAACTGAATAAGTAAAGAGAAGGGCGGAGGGTTGGGGTGCTTGAAACGTGGAAGTGAGTCTTGCCATAGGATGAAATCTGTAGGGTTTTGTATTTACACTCACAAAAAACCGGGATAATATTTGAAAAGGGACGAAGAGAACAATCCATTGCAAAATCGTTGATTAAGCTTCAATGATTTAAAAAAACAAAAAACAGAGATGGCCATGTTTTTTTTAACAACGTGACCAGTTAAAAAATACTCCAATAAAATATTAACAAAAAACTCTAAATACGCGAAAATGTCAAACCTTTACGATTAAATATACATCAAGCCGGGAAATGAATGTCGGATATCACCTGTGGAGGAGCGTTTAAATAATATTCTTCCACAAGTGATATCTGGTAGTCATTTTCGGGCTTGTAAGTTAATAAAAACACTCTTATAGAGGTTTGCCTCTATCAATTTAGTGGTCGAAATAAGAATAAGTGGTAACGGATTTTTGAGAAAATCACTCCTCCACAATGATTATTTGCTCTTATTTCGATCATTGAATTCGCTTCACTGTTGCAAACGTTGAAATAAGGTAATAAGCATGAATTGTACCTGAAGGAGCGCAATGACACTCTTCGAAAATAAAAACAAATAGTCACTGTGGACGAATGCTCATTAATCACTCCTCCAAAGCAATAATTTTGTTCTTTCCACGCAGATACAATTTACGCAACCTCGGTCCCAGGGCTTCTTGCCTTTTCATAATTTCGCAAAAGCAAGAAACCCTGGGAACATAGGTAGTTGACAATTCACACTGGGATAGAAGACGAAATAAGCAGAAAACAGTACCTAGTATGTTGATTCGTCAATAACACAATTGTTTGCAATACTCTCACACAAGCCTCAAAATAACGGTCGAACATCACCTGCGGAGGAGCGTTTGAGTAGTTTTCAAATGATGTCCAATGGTTATTTTGAGGCTGATTACATAATGTTATTTCGACTCCTAGGTTACCTGCTTATATAGCCTGTGTATGAATGAAAAAAATAAAAACCTCGCTATGGTCATATAATAACATATCTTAGAGCGAAAAAAGATAGTTAAGCCTAAAAGATTATCGATTTTAGAAAATGTCTAACCATGGTGTGCTCACATATATCATAAAAAAATGACTTCCATGACTTATTCGAGTATGCGCTAAATAGGCACACGAAGTCCAATCAACGCGGACGTCATATTGACTAGGTCACATTGACTAGATTTATAAACGACGTCATTTCGAGGTTGATAGTAATCGCAGGTCAACAGGGCGCTAAGTTTATAATTGAACAATACCGACCCAATGGGCACGTGAAGTTTTTTCAACGTAAAAAAGACGTTGTTTTTTACGTTGGAAAACCGCTATGTGCCGGCAGGGGACAGTGTTCAATATAAGAACATATAATCACTGTGAAGGAGTGATTTTTTAGCATAGCTTCATACTTTGTAGCCTGAACGAAGCTATGCTTAAAAATCACTCCCTTACTGTGGTTATTTGCTCGTATTTCGAAAACTGTGAACAATACTGAAGCTAACAAAACATTTACGTGCTTGTGTGCGTGCACACCTAAGTCGATTTGTTTCGCAGGTTATCAAATAAAATCCATTAGGGTGGCCTAACATAGACCAAAAAAATAAATTTTGCTATGGAAGAGTGCTGAGTCAACGATCTTGCGATGGATTGATTTCTTCGTACAGAAGAAACCAATCCATTGCAAGCTCGTAGACCTTAACATCCTTCCATGTAATTCCATATTTGTTAAATTAAATGTAACAAAGAGTCGTTTTTGTAGGGAAAGTTTGATGGACCCTGACGAAAAAGGTCATAGTTTAACCCTATTTGGGTTGGAGGGAGGCCTTTAAGCCCCCCCTCCCGTGACTTACTTAGCTCTAAAAAGCCGAGCCCGAATAGAGTTAAACCAACTAAAAATTATGCAAATAAAAAAATAAACTCCAGTCTAGAAAGGATTGTTTGACCAACATAAGTTCTAAAAGCAATAATCTCCAGACTAATAGTACCGTAAACCTTCGAGTATATCTATATTCAGAGGTTTACTGTAGATTACCTTTGCCTACATATATACCTTTTAATTTCGTTTTCATAAAATGGTCATTTGACCCCTAAACCATTCCTCTAAGTTTGTCCTTATCAGAACAATTGTACACATTAGGCAGTCGAGTTGACTTTATATATTATATGGGAAAACAGACTAAATACTCAGATAAGATAATGGAATTGTTTCTTCGGTACGTAGAATCCACTCCATTGCAAAATCGTTGAATCGGTGCTCTCCTTCGTAGATTATATTATTTGCTCTTATTGTAAGCACCGAAAATTTAATCTTAGTTCACTCAAGCCACAAATTAGAGCATGTTTTACTTTGAGAGGAGCAGGCAAAATGTTAAATATAATATAATATGCAGGAGCAATTCAGCTATTGAAGATATCCACACAAATGGTGTTGAACACTTCTCTGCATGTTATGTAAACTTGTATAAACATCTTTAGCAAAACCATTTTGTTGAAACCATTGAACACTATTATTGAATGTATAAGACCAAATAATCAAGGAGGAGGAGTGATTTTTGATAATACTTTCAAACTATGTAGCCTGAAGTTCTGCTCAAATTCGCTCCACCACAGTGATTATTAATTGCTCTTACTACGTAATAACTGTGAGGTTTTCCTATTCTGTCAAGTTAATATCCGCTATAAGTGAAGTGAGTTCGCTGAAAGAAGGACGAGCAGTATGATCAATGAACCAACATTTCTGCATAATATCATACACTTCTTGAGGACAATTAACAGGTTTGGGTAGCCTCAGATCTTTACATACACCACTTTGAACTTTTCCATTATCAAATTCTGCATACGGTTGCTCCCCACAAGCAAATATTTCCCATATGGTAACACCATAACTCCACACATCACTTTTTTCTGAATAATTCTCAGACATAATAGCTTCAGGACTTAACCATCTTAATGGTACTGGAATGTCATTTAAAAGAAAGTAGTCCTCTTTATGAACATCCTCACAAAGACTTAGAAAAGATACTCTTATAGTGTTATCAGAATATGCTAAACAGTTTCTAGCAGCTAGGTCGCGATGTATGTAACGTAAGCTTATTAAATATTCCATACCAGAAGCAATACAATATGCCATATTTAAACAATCACTAGGTACCATTTCTTTATTTTGCTGAAGATAACTTTTCAAATCACCCTATAAATAATAAATGCAATGGCATAGAAAGTAGCTCCTATTCTGAGTGAAGTTAAACCTAGCATACAGAAATGATTCGTATATACAAATTAAACAACATAGTGCTATCTAAATACTATTGGCAAACCTGAATATAACTGCCAGACATCACCTTTGGAGGAGTGTTTTTTAAGTATAGTGTTTAGCTTGAAAGCTGAACACTATACTCAAAACACACTCATTCACAGGCTTGATTGGCACAGTAGAAAAGTGATTAGTACGACCATCGGAACGACCAAGGTTCAATTCCTGGTGATGATGCCATGGTTGCCTCGGCCTTCCATCCTTACATGGTCGGTAAAAGTACCAGCATGCTGGATTAATAGCTAGTGGTAGAGGAGCCTTCTTGGATCTTTTTGCCTTTCCGACGGGATAAAATCAAACAAATTTCATCAGGAACATGGTCTAATAAGAAAGAGGGCTCTGCAAAATGATTCCAATAGCCCATCCAAACTTTGTTGGGCGGGCTAAAAATTACTTCAGCTTGAATGTTGCACGTAAGCTCTGATTTATGTGAGAAAATGGCCACTGTATGTTTTGTTTTAACTGAATATTAGGGACCGTCTCAAAAAATAAAATCTACAGAGTAGAAATTTGACAAAAACAAGTTCATGTCACTCTCACCCATCTATTGAATTATGTAAATGAAACTGTAAAACTCATTCAGAAAATCTCTTAGTCTTCACGGTGGTCAAAATAAAAGCAGATAATCACTGTGAAGGAGTGATTTTTAAGTATATCTTCAGGCTACAAATCCTCCTTCACAGTGATAAGTTACTCTTATTTCGATAAGTGTAATCTGATAATGTAAAGGAAAATAAACTTGAAAGTGATTGCTGAAGATATAAATTATATCCAAGAATTATGTACTCTTCAAGAGACCACCACACCAAGTGCAAATATTCATACCTCTTCACTAAACTGTGTTATAATATAAAACGGTGTTGAATCTGTCGTAACTCCTAGCAACCTAACAATATTATCATGATTAAGCTGTGCAAACATTTCAACTTCAAGATCGAATTCTGCTTTATACTCTTCTCCATTTCCGTCAAACTCTTTTACAGCCACTAATGTTTTCTTAACACCCTCAGTTATAGATAAAGCATTTGCTTTAAAAACGCGTCCCATTTTACCATGACCTAGTGTTTCAAGTTCTTGTATATTTTCTCGTGAAAATTGCCACCTTTCTAACGATTTCACCTCTTCTAAGGGTATCCCATTCAATAAAGGGTCTTTAATACAGTCTTCATCATCAACTACGGTTATGATACCGCCTAAATAAAATATTCAGTTCAAAATAAGAGCAAATATTCACTGTGGAGGAGGGGCTTTTGAGTACTCCTACACAGTGATTATTTGCTCTTATTCCAAACACTGAGTACATCAACATAAAAATGCTTAGATCTTTCTTTGTCAATGTTCTTATAAATTCTAGCGCATAGATTTCAATTTGGCTGACCTATAAATATCTACATAAGGTCTACATAAGACGATAGGCCAAAAATGTTAAAAGAAACAGGCATGTTTTTATGTTTTATTTTATCTTGATTGTAATCAAAAGTAAGTATCTATCGAACGACACACTAAATTTTTTCTCTCAAAGTTTGCTTATGCCAACTGAAAAATTAAGTAAGATCCGCCTTATTCAATATTTTATAACAAAATGTTGTCTTAAAAGCAGCATTTTTGGTAGAGTTAAACAAACTAAATTTGACCAAATTTAACAAAAATAAGACTACGCAGAAGAGCTTGTTTCTTCAGTACAAAGAATTTCATTTTTGAGGCATTTCTATAGAGCAAGATAAGTTGACTAGATATTTATTTCTGTAGTAGTGTTTCCAAAATATGAAGATCAGTGTTCGTAATAAAGTACATAACTGTGGTTGAGTGATTTATGAGCCTAAGCCTGAAACTATGCTAAAAAAGACTCCCCCACCACAGTGATTATTTGCTCGTATTTTAAACACTGAAGATGAAAAGATGGACATCTTACCTTTCCTCAAAAGTCTTGCTCGTCTAGCTCTGCAGTATATCATTAAACCAATAACAAGTAAAATATATACACCAGCACACCCAACAGCAATAGCTATTGTTTTCACCATAGATCCTGTTTCTTTTTCTTCGACCGGCTCTGAAATATAAAATTTTCTATTAGCACTATACCAAGATGAAAAAGTACTTCTCTAAATGACGAGCAATCTTCTATGATAATTCCATTCAGTTATGACCAAGCCTCAAAATAACGTTTGGACATCATCTGTGGAGGAGTGCTTTGTGTATAATTCTCAGCTTCAAAGCTAAAAACTATACAAAAAAACACTCCTCCACTGATGTTATTTTGAGGCTTGTAAGACATTACATACCATTGATAGTAATTCTAAAAGAAGATGTAGTAGAGCCATACAGTGACTTTTGTTTTACCCAGCATAGATATAAACCACGATCATTAAGATTAACATTATGGATCTTTAACGTTCCATTAGACAATGTTACAAATCGTGAATTATTTAAAGGTATGTATACACCATTTTTATTTTCTAGATATGATACACCAGGTAATGGTATTCCTTTTGCAGAACAATGCACCCAAACTGATTGACCCACTTCAGCACTGACATTATTTGGTTTACGCACAAATACTGGAGATTCTAAGATAATAATCATACCAATAATAAGTTATTGCAATACCTGAAGGAAACATCTGGATAATACTCCAGTGTTCGAGGAGTAAATTAGCAATGCAAAGGAGTGATTTTTTTTAGTATAGCTTTAGGATCTGCAGCCTAAAGCCATGCTCCAATGTCACTCCTCCATAGTTAATAGTAAGTAATCTATTAATAACATGCAGTGCTTAAAATAAGAGCAAATAATCACTGTGGAGTAGAGATTTTTAAGCATAGCTTCTGGTTACAATGCTTGAAGCTAAAAATATCTCCTCCACAGTGATTTACTCTTATTTTGACCACTGCAACAGGATGCAAAATTTTGACGCAGTTCCCATTAGGCAAAAAACTTATTCAACAACGTCGTTCTAGCATCTTTACTGCTGATTTTGAATGAGTTTTTGCCCATTAGGTTCCTCCTACATGTAACACAAAACCTTATTATGGAACCATTTCCATTGGATATCAGCAGCAATATATTATTATCTACAAAGGCGGGTGTTATATATCAAAGCTCTTGAAATTGATTGACTTCATCCTGAGCCCCTTGTAGACCGTCACTCTTCTTTGTAGATACTACTGGCAGGGACATATCCAGGGCAATTTTGATGCCGGTATACAGGTTTGGGAGCCCAAATTATTAAATAAAATTTGTTTTTCAATTCCATTTTTATGATATTAATTTAAGTCTAGCTTTTATCTATACCATTCGAATAAAACATCAAATGGGTATAGGCAACATACTATTTTTATGTGCCCAAATGAAGGATTATGCTCACAACAGATATATCCCTGGATATGACACTGACTGGACACCTGTGGAGACACCTGTGTCAGAATGAAGGAGTGTTTTCAGCATTGTCAATTAGTGTGCCAATCCAGACTACTTTTGCGTCAGTAATGTATTGGCGATGCAATTTCCACAATCACCAAGTCTACTAAAAAACACTCCTCAACAGGTGATGTCGAGGCATGCTTACCATATACTACTAGTTTGATTTCAGCAGTGGCTGTATTAATTGGGCCAGTTGCTTTACATTGATATGAACCTGCATCCTCAAATTTTAAGTCTGTTATGTCTAATGTCGAGTTTTTAGCTTTCATATTACTTGGCAGATCAGGCGAAGTAGTATTCAATCTACTCCACTTGAACTTAATTGGCCCATCACCACGGAAATGACATGTGATTCGTGTATTTTTCTGTCTTCGGCGATCTTTCATTTGAACATTGTTTTGTCTATTTGCATCAACTTTAACAAGCTCTAAAGTAAAAATTATAAAAAAGAAATAGCTAGGAGTAAAATAAGAACAAAAGCCTATCAGCTCCAAGACAGGTGCCTCGCCGCCTAAACAAAAGCCTATCAGCTTTAAGACAGGTGCCTCACTAGTAGTGGCCTAGGTCTTGAGAAGGGAAAATGATTAAAAAAAGAAAAAGGAATTGAGATGCAGAAGTAGAAGAATGATACGCAAAACCTATTCGTCGACATTGTAATAAAACAGATATTTATCCTCTTCGCTAAATAGCAAAGATTCGCTACTGCTACATTATTCCTTGTCTTGCAATAATATCCAACATTCCCTCATCTCTTCTTGTCTCAATTATCAATCAAATCAATAATGTAGATTCCATACTCTGGTTCATTTTCAGAAACTAACCAATAATATGTATATAATTTCTTATTTTACTTCAAAAATAATTTACAGCTCTCAAGCACTCGTCGACAACATTGTATTTACTTTTGTCCACCTCAGGTATATTGATATAGAGCTATATAGATCTCGATTCCTTATATTTTCAAACTAGCGTACCTTCGTTCTCTAGTTCCTTCAGTGGACTGACAGAGTTTTCACAACACAAGATAACTGCCATGCACAACGCTTAGGGTTAAGGGAAGAAACTTTTGCGGGAAGAAACTTTTGCGGGAAGAAACTTTTGCGGCAATTTAACCCCAATTTCCGCGAAAGAAAGTTTCATCCGTAAAACACGCTAAAACTGGTCAACCGCGAAAGTTTCTTCCCGCAAAAGTACTTTTAAGGAAAATCAAGCCAAAAGGGAGAATATCAAGTGAAAAATTAAAACTTCTACATTAGAGAAAAAATTATTACACATGCGCAGAGACACAGACCCACAAGTACGAAACCAAAGACGAGTGACCCCATGGGCACCTGTTATCACGACGGCATTCCCCTGTGGAGGAGCATCTTTGGGGGCTAATTTGTTCAAAGTCCACAGCAAAGACACTAGAACATGTCAAAGACGTTTGTGCTACTAAAGTAGTCCCAAATTAGGACCAATTTTAAAACCTCACCTGCAATATTTAAAGTTGCGTCTTTGGATTCTGTTTCAGAACCAAGGCGTACAATACATTGATAAGTTCCTTTGTCTGTATGTGGGGAATTTGTAAATGTTAGGATACCACCTTTCACTGACGTGCTATCTGTTATTTCAATATCAACAAGACCACACTTCTTTGAGTCTGCTCCAGTACCACAAATCTTCCTTTTCCATTCTACTGGGATCTGTGGTTTTGTATATGAAACACAATTGAAAGATGCATTCCCATTTTCAGTAATACTACTGCTTGGTGGAGTTATTTTAAGGTCACCATTTTCTATTAGAGAGTAGAGATCAGTGTTTGAAATAAGAGCAAATAATCACTGTGGAGGAGGGATTTTTTATCAAAGGTACGGTATTGAAAGTAACCCACCAAACCAAATGAAAGTTAAGACTAATCACGTATATGATTTGCATACAGTGTTTGAAATATGTCTTTACCCTATTCATGCCGGGCTTTTTTAACATTTCATGGTTGGGAGGATAGGATAGTTGGACTTTTAAACAACTAATAGTATAAGGATGAAACTTGACAGGCTAATAGTATATTATGAAAGGAACAAAATAGTGGCAATTTTTTTTTGTGCTAGTGTCAGCATTATTGTGATGGCATCATCACAAAATTTTGAAATGGTATATTTTGCTTAAATCGATATATTCTTAGAAATTCAATTAAAAGAGTTCTAGATAACATTTTGCGATTCTGTTTTCAGTTTTAGACAGCTATTTTGTTGTTCTTTAACACACTTTCCGGGTTTTTTAACAACGACATTGCAAAATACCAAAATTATCGTCCGAAAATCCGAAAAAAAACTGATTTTTAAAATTTCGGAAAAGTCAGGAGAAATTGGTTAGTAGATTAAAATTATTAACCATACACAAATTATTGCAAAATAATATTTTGGCAGTTTAAATAGGATTTCTCCATGTAGAAATATGTGGTCTCAAGTTATGACCCATATTTTTTTTATCCGTTTGCATAATGAAGCTGAAATTTTCACAATTTGTGTCTTATAGATAGTTTCAAAAAGTCAGAAAGTTTCAGCTCTATTGCTTTTGCCGTTCAGATGATATAAATAATAAATAAATAGTTAAGAGGGTAAAGTTTTGCATTCAATAAACAATACATTTTTCAAGGTAATATTATGTCAGGTCACTGTGGAGGAAAGTAGTGAAATTTCATATAATAGCCTGAAGCAATGCTCAAAGATCACTCCACAGTGGATATGAATTGCATACAAACTTTATCATAGCATCAACACACACCAAATTAAAATAGAGAATACACCTATGTTATAGATTAGTTGTGCTTTTAAAGACTTATAGGCTAACTATTATGTATAGGATATCATACATACTTTACTTTACTTTACTACTGTACATATATAGAAATCATGAATTTATTTTAAATTTAATAAAGAATAATAAAATACAAGATTATATATATATTCATTAAAACAATTTATTCTATTATTAAAAAAGTTTCCTTTGTTGAATTGTGTATTGTCATTATATTTCTAATTTGCATTAGGAGTAATTAATAATGTTATAAAAATCAACATACACTCATGATAGTAATTAAATGTTTTACAACCCTAAAGTGAATAAATATTAAAATTTATTTCCTAAAATTTAATTGAATGAAAATCTCTTATTATTTTTACAAAATGTATGTCAAAAAAGATTCATAGTCAAAATTCTAAGTCTCTACTTCTCCCCTTATCATTTGGTATTGATATTGCTTAACCAAAATTTGAATGTGGTCAAATCCTCATAGAAATCAAAAATTTCAAAAATATTTTTAACTACTTTTCCCCTTATGATTTGGGTGTAATATTGCTTCTAACCAACATTTGAATGTATTCAAATCCTCCTAGAAATTAGATTTTCGAAAAACTCGGCCCGGAGTTGACGAAATTGAAAAATAATATTGCCTAGAATAACCAAACTTCAGCACAGTACCATGCCTTTTCGATCATTGGACATAAAACTCAATTTAGACCCTTTTTGCCAAAAACTCAGGACCGAGTGTACGAAAGATTTTTTTGGCAAGCCCTTCTAGAATATTGGCCCAAATGTTGGTACTGAATTTCAAAATGCTACTAGCACTTCGGAAACATGGTCTATTAAGAAAAGTGTGATGTCGCCGCTGATGCCACAAAGTGATAGCAATAGCCCATCCAAGCTTTCAATGAAGTTGTTTCTTCTAAGTAGAAACCAACCCATTGCAAAATTCTTAAATCAGTACTGTCTGTGAATTATGAGACGGTTTCTTACCATAGACTTGGAGAAGTGCTGTTACATTTCTTGTTTTTGCTATGTTTGAAGCAAAGCAAGTATAATTTCCAGTATCTGCCGAACGTAATGAACTGATTTTCAAATTCCAACCATCTGGAATGAATCTGACATCATTGATTGGCATATTATTCTTTTTCCAGGTTACTACAGGTTCTGGATTCCCAAGAATTTTTGGACAAACTATTTCTGTTTGAGTGTTTTCGTAAGCATGCACAGGTGTCATGGCATCAAATTGTTGAATATCTAAAATATCAATACACATGGGCCTTTAATGTGTGGTCCCAACAGTTTATCTTTATCACTCACTATTATTCACTGATGTGAACCGCAAAAATTTTACTTGCCCGCTGGGCAAAATCAGAGCCAATATCAGAGAGAATATATAATTTTCTTTATATATATATTCACTCTGAAATATTGAACTGAAAAGTCAATGCAATAAAAATAAACGCACTGGTTAAAATTTTAAGAAAAGTGATATTCCTATTACAAGGAAGATCATAAAAGGAAAGATCTTTTTAGAAGAAAAGTCAGAAAACAGAAAACAAATAGATTTTTTTTAAGTCAATTATATATTTCCTTAAGATGGAATCCATGGTTACATTTGTTGAAAGTGATGAATTTTTCTAGTGAAGATCCGCCTTTAGTGTAATATATTTAAAAAGCAGTGTTAGAAAAGTCACTCCTCCATAGTTTTGCTCTTATTTCAAACACTGAAAAAAAAAATTCCAAACATGTGGATATATGAATTATTCTTACAACCAAGTGGGCAAAAATCTGTTCAAGGTCTACAGTAAAGATGTTGTTAAACAGGTTTTAGTCACTGGAAATAGAACTCAATTTCACTAAAAATTACACTGGTTCAACAGTAGGGTACTCTGTCTCCTTGCAATTTTATTAATTTATTTATTTACCTTATTCCGTGAAATAATTTAACGTAGCACTAAATGTACCTTAATTTTAAATTAAAAGACCTAAATTAAGATTGTTGGTAATTTAAAAACACATTAATTTTGTTGCGATTTTTCATTTTATGTGAACTTTGCATGAATTTTATGCAATTAAATCTTTTTTCGATAAGTATTGGTTATCGCTACTTTAGATTTTTTGATTCTTTCTCCTTTTGTGTTAATTTAATTACATTTTTAAAAAGGATCATTTTTAATAAATTGATTCAAGTTTTCAAGGAATTCATTTTTTGTTAATTTAGTGGATTGTAATTTTAGGGCTTTGTTTAATTTTGTGGAAAAAGGAGGGTTTTTTTTAAACCATTCCCCCTTCTCAAGGTCGAGGCTACTACTAGGTGAGGGATTACTTTTTTCTTAATCTTGATCATGACGGGTGATACAACCCTTAACCTACCCTATTGATCCCGAAAAAAGGCTGGAATCACTATACAGGGAACAGGTAAGTGACAGTGCTTCCAGTGATGTGGCTAAAATTTTTCACCCTAGCATGTTTATGAACCGGGAACATCCAGACCATAAGCATAAATGCCACCACTTAACCACTACTGCTATTATGACCTGCAATTTTAAGTCTACAAAAGGTTGCAATAGAAAATAAAATACAAAAATACAGAATTTATTTAGATTCTGTAACCCAAAACTATGCTTTAAACCATTCTGAATATAATCAGTGGTTCATATTGATAAGAACTAATCGCTGCTAAGAATTGATTTTCAAATATAGTTTCAGGTTTCAAAGTCTGAAGCTATAATCAGAAATCCCTCCTCAACAGTGATTACTGACCACTGAAAGTATAAAGGGCACGTGTGATGTCAATTTCTACCAATGGAATGTCTATAATTTCTTTCTACGTGCGCGCATTTTCCGTTCCGTTTCTGTTCCGCAGAAATTTTTCTGAAGTGGAAAACTGCCTTAACATTCGTATAATTCTCAGAATTATATGATTTGAATGTACACTATTTAAATAATGTTGCCAAGACAAAAACATGAATGTTGTTAAAGATAAAACAGGATATCCAGAAGAAACATTTTCTGAGGAAAATGGAGATTTTTGGAATATGTTGAATTTGAGCATGGTGTAGCAAGCAGTGATCAAAGCTATGCTCGAAAATCACTCCTCCACAGTGATTACTTACTCTTAAATTGAAAGCAGACCTCAAAATTAAAGCATCAATGTGGAGAAGGGATTTTTAAGTATAGCTTTAGGCTACAAAGACATAACATACTTACATGCCAATTCAATTGTGACTTTTGCAAATATCCTCTCCGAACCTGATCTGGCAGTACACGTGTAAGTACCAGTGTGCCTTCTCCGCAAAGCTTTAATGTATAAACTATTGTTTTGAAGTACATATGCAAGAGATTTATCTGGTGTTCCTGTTGATGGATACAACGGAATTTGTTTTTCATCTTTCTCCCATGTGATGTGAATATTGTCTTTTGGTATAGTATTGCAATGAAGCATCACAACTGTCTTTGATGGCTGAAGGACATGTTTTGGAGTGATATCAACATTTAGTGCACTCACCACTAAAACAAACAGAATATGATTAATACAATAATTTTTTGATAAATTCTTTGCTAAAAAGGGCGGAAATAACTGTTGAATAACCACTGGTGGATGAGTATTTTTGAGTAGGTTTCAGCTTTCTGTCGAAAAACAGATATTTTAGCAGCTTTAAAGAAACCAAAATCAATAAATTTGAGAAAATTTAATTTACAATGAAGAGTGTCAATTCAACGAGCTTGCAATTGATTGGTTTCTTTGGTACAAATCAAGCTTCGAGCAAAATGTCTGCCAAAAAAGATTCATGGTCAAAGACTCATAGAAAAGTTATTTTTCAAATGTTTTCGAAGTACGAATGTTTAAGTCAACAAAAATCATAAATTTCACAGAAATCAAAAATATTGGTAAAATTTTCTAGGTAAATTTTCCAATGCAGGTACCGAATTTCAAAATGCTACCACTTCATGAAAAGTGGGACGCTGCCGCCACAAAGTTATTGCAATTTCCCAACAACATTTTGCTTGGTGGGCTAAAAACCACTTCTCCACAGTGATTAATTAATCTTATTTCAAACTGAGGGTGTTTCTTGACAATGTTTTTATTGCATCAAAAACAAGAGTTTAGAAACTATTGTTATAATGATGTCATCAATTTTTAATATTTAAAGAAACCACAATTAGTGATGAATTCACTGATTTCATTAAGAAAATCTTATTTACATCCCTTCATCTGGTCAATACGGCAAATACGAAAAACAGGAAACTAGGAAGTCCAAATTAATCGACTAATGCACCTTTGGTACTAGACAAGATAAAAGAATCATTGCAAAAGAACAAAAACAACACATTCACTGAAATAACTATTTCTTTGTTATTTATAAGACACCAGTTGCAAGGTTTGGCACTTAAAATAAGAATAAGAGAGTCATTGCGGAGGAGGGATATTTAAGCCTAGCCTTAAGCTAAAACCTGAAGTATTACTCCACTTTCTAACCTGAAGCAATGCCGAAAAATCACTCCTCCATAGTGATTTTTTGTTCTGGTACTCATCGCTGTAGATATTGTTTATTCTCAAGACTTAAATCAGATTTCATTTTAAGTACTATCTAATTAACCACTAAATAGTTAACAATGACACAGAACTCACACAAGCTCAGTATCATCATATCGCTTATCACACTGCTTTATATGCCACATTCTTCGCTTACTACATAATATACCCATTTTCAGATGATTTTCAAAGCTTACACAAAATGAAAGAAAGATCTCTGTACTAAAAAAACACTCCTTCACTGGTGATGTTCGGCTGTTATCTTGGCTTGTAGTCTACCAATGGAAATGTCTTTTTTTGACTTTAAATAATCACTGTGGAGGAAGGATTTTTGGACATATGCTCAGGAAAAAAATCACCCCCACAACAGTGATTATTTGCTCTTTATTTTAATCACTGCAGGTTTAAATTATTGAACTCAAATTGCAAAAGTTATTAATTGTTAGAAAACAATAGGAATTTTTGTGAAGCTGAGAAATAAGAAAATGCAAGGATGGAAGATAATGTCATCTCTAAGGGTTGGCTGGCTACAACACCATGCCTGCATTGGCATATAGAACAGCTTTGAAGAAGAAATCAATGATCAACATTTAAATTCATTGGCACTCTTCTTTGCACCCTGCAATAATTCATTAGGTTGGTTTAAATACCTTGTAAGTAGAAAAGGATAATACCATTATACATTCCTTACAAACTCTTTAAGCCATTATATTTAAATGAATTTAATTACAAACATCACTTAAATATGAATTAATGTCATAACTTTAAAATAAGAAGAGTATGATTGCAATTATATATTATTTTCTACAATATTTGGTGTTCATACTATAAAGCCTTAAGCAATGCTCAAAAATCCCTCCTCCAAATTTGTTCTTATTCCGAATACTGTTAAGTCATAGACAATTATCAGTGGTTAAAAAAGAGTAAATAATCACTGCAGAGGAGTGATCTTTGAGCATAGTTTCAGGCTAGATCACTGACCTTGGTAAATTTACCTTCAGCATTACATGAATATACACATTAATTTTTAATAAAACAATTTTTTGACCTTGAGACTCGTTTTTCTAAGCAATTCCTTTAAAATTAGATTATGAGGTAGTTGATCTCATATTAAAGAGCTTGAAAAATGAATAATATTTGAGAGCTCAAGATATTACAATTTAGGTTTTTAAAGAAATTGATCAACTAGCCACATTTAAACTGCCGACGTCAGCAGTCTGTGCATCACCAAAATCTTGCTCTTCGCCCGGTAGTTATTTTAGGAAGAATTCTAAATTTTACTTGCCATTTTGAAATTCGGGATTATTAAATTAGGGAGATTCCCTATTGCTGACAACTGGATTTTTTCAAAAAAGTCTATATATAAAAATTGATTATCTTTAATTTATGCAAAAATTATGACATCATATTTGAGTATATAGACCATTATGTGGTAAAGCACTTTATTGCTGACATCTCCACATATAATTTGACTTAGTGCTTAAACTTAGAACAAAGGACATATCTTGAAGTAAAAAAATATTTATCCAAATTGAACGTAGCTAGTTCCAGCTCCTTTGTATTTTTGCTTTAAATATTGTATTATTTTTGAGCGAAAAAAATTTAAAAAAGAAGGAATATTTTTTGTGCAAAATGCTTATATTAAGTTTTCTATTGTTGTAACGTTGATTTTTTGAGTGAAAAAAACAACACTTGTGTTATCCATTGTTTGTTTCCTTACTTTCAGTACTGTCCCTTAATTACATATCTATAATTTATAATTCTCACACAAAATTGTTTTAGTTGTAAGATAAATAAATATAAGATAAATTTGAGGCTGGGGATTTAGACTGTTTTCTGATAAAAAATGTGTATCATAGAATGTTTTCAAAAATAATCAGAATGGAATTTTTATAGGACTTTTCATGAGTAATATTTGTTTGACATAATGATGAATTTAATTTCTTGATAATAGTATATAGATAGTCATCTTGTTTAAGACTGAAGCAATGCTTAAAAGTCACTCCTCCACAGCAATTATTTACTCTTATTTTGAGCATTGTATTGGAACAAGATTAAAAAAAACATATATATATATATTAGCTATATACATATTACTTCTCTACTCTACCATATTTTCTGAAATAAGCGCTCATGATAAATTAAGTGTCCCCTCTAAGCCCCCACCTAATAATTTTATTAGTGTCTGCCCTGGCAAAAGTGCCTAGGATGATTAATAGAAAAAACAGAGTGTGTATATTGTTAATATTTTGTTGAGGAACATGATGAAAATAAACTACAGGAGAGGGAAATTTACTATTAAAAGTTTAGTTATATACTTTGCAAAAATGGTGTGAAAAAACTTCTTGGTGAGAAAACTGCAGTAGTAAACCATCTTGAAGTCACATGCTACTGTAGTAACCTACGCAAAATGGCATTCATCCAAGTAATCCTTACAGAATGAAGTTTAAAGTTGAGATAAAATACTGACAGCTTGAGGCATTAAAATTTGTTTGTTTGACATTAAAATTTGTTTGTTATTGATATGCGTTGATGTGAAACATATTCCATACTCAGCAACAAATTGAAATATATACAACACAAGTTGATTTTTTTAGGTATTTTTAAGTTTTTAACATTACCTGTTTAAAAGCAAATTTTAAAGAAACTGAGAGATAAAGCTTCCTTCAGTTCTACTGTAACAAATGTTTTGTCCGAAAACTGAAATTAACCATAGTAACCATATACCAACTGCATCATGTCTTCTCTAACAGCCAACATGCTGGAAGTGTAGGTATATACAAACATTTTCACTACAGTAGCTCTGACTTTAAATAAGTATTCGGTCTGCTCTTCTTGCAGCCATTTTTGTGAACATGAAAAAAGAACATTCTTGAAAATGAATAAGGCCCATTTTTATATTTTGTTAAATTAGGAGCAGGCAAAAAAAGAGTATATTATAATAATAATGCTAAAAATATTTAATTACAATCGCCAGGTTATCTTTCATGCTGTTCAATTATGCATATATACACACCAGTAGTGGCCGACAGACGTCAGTTGAAAAATTTCAGGACTACATCACATCACTGATGTTCAAATAAATACTGAAAAACCCGAAGAAATAGACAGAGCTGATTGGATTAATTAATTGTTATGTTTTTGCAGACCGAAAAGAGATGAGAGAAACGAGACGAGTTAGACAGGGCTAAATAAGCGAGTCTATATCATAGGCTAACTTTTCTGTTGCTTACGTTACCTACTCTTAAAGTGTTGACTATGCTCCCAAATAAGAAGGAACCACGAACATCAAGAATGGCCATAGCAACAACCACAACCTAACATCTCTCTCTCTCTCTCCCTCCCCCCAGTCTGGGTAGAACTATGTCTGTGTTATGTGGGAGTTATAACCTCTTTCGTTTTCTTGAAGAATTCATGTTTTTGTTGATTTGTGATATCTCCCAAACATATAAAATACAATGTAAAAGGCAAAGAAAGCGGATATATAGCTTTAGAGTTCCTACTCCTCCTCAACGAACAAGCTTTTTCTAAAACAATATATCTTGGTATGCAGCAATATAACAAGACGCCAGCCACTTACCCATAAAAAAGTGAATTAAAGTAGCAAAGAATGCTAAGTTTGAAGACGATAAATTCCACATGTTTCTGATCCGTCCTTGCTCCTCACTCAGCACTACATTTATGTCACCGCGATGTTGTTGTTCGGTCCGCCATTACAAAGATAATTTTTCTTAAAATTCATTGGGCGATACAAAAATTTAAATCACGTGCCTTGCTTGATCCAATCAATTACTTGAGTATAATGAATGACAATCAAATGAATCAATAGATTTCCCCTCTGAAGTCTGCCGACACTCGGGCTCTCCTCCGTTTTATTAAAAATTAATTAAGAAAATCGCTACCCGTGTGTAAAGCATAGTTTGGGGGTGTTGAGATACTTAGATCATATATGCTCTTAGACTAAATTGATTCTCGATAAAATATTGTTGTTGTGTCCTGTTGTGTTGTACAGTATTCCTTTACAAAAATTGACTTTTTATTTATCCAAATGCTAGTTTGTTCTTTTGAGGCTTTTACAGTAGAGCACCTGTGGGAATAAAAATTAATTTAAAATAGGCGGCTAATGGAGAAATTATCACCATCGCTTCTTTGAACATCTCCAGGGTTTTCTACTACTGAACATTGTCATTGTTCCTGGCGACTTCACAACATCTTCGCATCTTTTTTGCAGCTTTAACAACCCTATTTCAATCGGACTTTTTGGGAAAAGTTAGCGGATCCCCTCAACCTCGTTCCCAGGGTTTCTTCTCTCTTGACGTTTAACGCTATGAGAAAAGAAGAGAAAGCGTTAAACGTCAAGAGAGAAGAAGCCCTGAGAACGAGGTTGCGGATCCCCCTCCTTCCTACCATAACTTTTGAATGACTAATAAGCGATGAAACTTAGTCGGCTAAACAGTGTATGTATCATAAAAGGAATAATTTGAAATATTTTTTTTGTTGATGTCAGCATTTTTCCGATGACGCCATCACAAAATATATAATATGACATATTTTGCTTAAAATGTGTATGTTGTAGAATTACAATTTAAGTTCTAGATTTTCCCTTTCTGATTTCGGTTTTAGACAACTATTGTGTTGCTCTTTATAACATAGTTTCCGGGGTTTTAAACAAAAACATTGCAAAATACCGAAATTATTGCCCAAAAGTCCGAAAAAATCTGATTTTTAAATTTTCGGAGAAATTGGGGAAAACAGGTTAGTCATGTGAATCAAAACTTTCAGAAATCTTTCTTTCGAGATTTTATGTAACTTGACCAAATTTGATGTTATAAGTGTTATTCAAACAGAAGTTATTGCAAAATAATGAATCGTTGATTTATATATGGGATTTCCCAATAGGTGGTCTCAGATTTGGTCTACGTACTATATCTTTTGAGCGCTTACATATTACTTTCCGTTTTTAGAGCTCAGAAAGTGTTTAGATCCGAAGACTAGCAGACCGTCGTTATAAAAATTTCGCTTAAAATAGTGATCCCTTACGGTTTCTCTCTTCCCGTTTTCATAACGGCACTCCGATTTCCCGATTATCTCCGATACCTTTCCTGATCTACACAATGATCGATCCTCTCTCTCTTAGTTAGCCTCTTCCACAGACCAAGTTCGATTCTTCCAGATCTCACTTGGTCTGTTTTCTTCTGCAGTTAATGTAATACAT
>JAULBZ010001387.1:0-22488 GCA_032360805.1 Neoturris breviconis | reverse complement strand
TCAAAACAAAAAATAGTGTCTATCATAATTTGTACCACAAAACTTAATAATATTTAAGATAATCATTTAGCATAAGTAGTGTACCGCATTTCAGCGGTGTCAATTCACACACACGCTTATTTGAATGTTTTAAAATGTATTCAAACATTGTGAAACTCGTGGTCAACATTTCTTAACAGATTCGAATCAAAACAAGATGTATATTGTCGGTTAAGCCAAGAATATTAAAACTTTTTGAAACGGCTGCTAATTATCAGCGGGGTTTTTTCGGGCTAAGGTCCTCAATGATGTGCCTAGGCATGTAATTGCTACTTTTGCTAAATGATTGTCTTTATGTTTGTGAAGGCAAAGTTTACTTGTCTCGTGTTCATGGTTAACGAGTGTACACTTAGCGACATCCCCAGCTTTCCTTTCTAACATTTTTATCGGACAGGTGAAACTTTACGTTTGCTTGCCCGAATTGACAGCCAACGAAAATCTTAAGATACACCACTGGCACCCATCATATGTAATTGATAAAATAAGATCAGCATGCTCGAATAAGAGAGCAACTTGATCTGAGATGTGAGTGGAACCCTTCCCGTCGCCCTAGATGTCATATGTCATCTAGATGTAATAAGGCATTGGTAAAACAAGTATCGGCAATGCTGGGACAAGAGATCAACTTGATAGGTATTGCACCATCCCCTTCCCTTTTGGTTGTCTCTGCAGTTAAGTAACTTACTTCTTCTTAGGTTGCATTGTCTTGTCATTACCGTGTTGCTATCAATAGCCCTAAGACTGGTCTTGGTGTTCCAGAAGTAATGCTTGGATTATTACCAGGTGCTGGAGGAACACAGAGATTACCACGATTGGTAAGATAAATTATTTTTATCAAACAATTGCATTGTTAGTACACATGACTGGTTTGTTAGCCCACCAAACAAAGTTTGGATGGGCTATTGCTATTACTTTGCGGTGGTGGCGGCATCTTACTTTTCTTAACGGATCATTTTCCCTGAAGTGCTACCATTTTGAAATTTGGTACCAGCATTCGTAGTGATATTTTAGAAGGACTTGCTTGCCAAAATGTTTTTGATTTCATCCACTTGGGCCAGAGTTTTGGGCAAAAACTTTCGACTATAATCGTGATATTGTCCTGAAATTTGGTTATGGTATTCTAGACAGTATTACAAGACCGCTGGTGAAATCCTTTTTGATTTTGTCAATTTGAGACCGAGTATCAGCGAAAAAGAAATTTGTTCAATAGTGGAGACATAGAAAATTGATTTGATTTCTGTGAGGTTTTGACCACATTCAGTAAAAGCTTAGGTGAAATCTAAAGGCTGTTTTCCACTTCAGAAAAGTTTCAGAGGAATGGAAATGGAACACAGAAACGGAACAACAACGGAACAGAAAGTTTTCTCCTGGAACAATAACGGAACAAGTGATTAATTAATTAATTCTTGTTGTTATTACAAACAACAAAACAAATCATTTTATTTTTGAAATGTACATGATATTTGATTGGTTAAGAAAATTAATCGTGCTGTTATAACAAAAAAAAACCAAACCTTTTTATTTTCGAAATGTACATAATATTTGATTGATTAAAAAGATAAAAACGTTCTATTTGTTGCACAGAAAGTAGAAAATTGTTCACTTCAGTGTAACTTTGGATTTCTTTCCGCTGAATGGAAAGTTTTCCGCGGAACAGGAACATATTTCTTTCTACGTGTGCGCACTTTCGGTTCTGTTCTGTTCCGCGGAAAATTTTAATATTAGCGATATGTTTTGAAAGCGCAGATATATTTCAAAAGCATAGCAGCACGGTACAATGTAATTATGTTAATATACATTTACATTTATATATTCAGACAACTAAATTACAACAATATACCTAATATCTAGGTTAAAAAACCAACCGGTCTCTGAAGCAAAACGGAGTGCTATTTCTTTAGCTATTTTCCAGTTGGGGAAAAACAGTGATATTAGTGATATTGAGGATATTTATCGAGTGACTGAAATTTCTTTATCGTCATCATCATTAGTATCATTGCTATCATCATCTTTGCTTCTTCTTTTTGACGCCACAATTCGATATGATTCTTCTTGTGAATGCAAAGTGAATCGTTCCATTGTTATTATTTCATAAAAAAAGAAAATACACAAATTCATTAGCCCAAGTCGAAATTTTTGGTAAAAAATTATCGTACTGTTGTAACTTGTGAAACCCAAACAGAATAAACTCGTTTGTCTCCTTTTATACCCAGCCTGTGTGCGTAGGCTCCTCTCCTATATAACCCTCCTTCCCAGAGCCGAAAAGAAACTTAATTTCCGATTATCTGCGACCATCGTAAATGTTGCTAACTTAGAAGTTTTTTTAAATTTTGTTATGAGACTTTGATCATAGCATATTTGGACTTAGAATTTCTTTTTACATATTCTGATTTTTTATGAGACTTTGACCACATTCAATAAAACGTTTGCCCAAAGATTTTGGGAAGCTTCCTTCTTCAGTTTTGAAATAGATATTAATGTTATCCACTTTAGGGTCATAAAACATTTAATTACTACCTTGAGTATAACCTAGTTTTTATAACATTAATAATTACTCTAAATGCCAATTAGAAATAATGACAATACACAATTCAACAGAGGAAAAAAAATTTAACAAAATAATGTATTGTTTTAAAAATTATATGTAATCTTCTATTTTCATTATTCTTTATTAATTAATCTTAATAACAGATGATGACAACCAGCTTTTAGATATTTTAAGTGTTAACTTTTGTATAAAAAAATCTTGCATGGTTTCTACCAATAAAAACATAGTATAGTCAAATAATATAATATGTGTTATGTTTTGTCTATGTGTATATCTTACTACTGGTAGAGATATAAGTGATTGAAGTTGTAGGAAATTATTTGTTTTCTATGTTCATTGTCTGGCAGCCATCTTGTTTGACCAAACATTTTCGGTTTCACCAGTCAATTTGACAAAGATAAGGTACTATAATGACGTGATTATGTATCTTTAATTACTATATATTTAATGATGTCTTGTTTGTAGGTTGGTTTGCCTACTGCTTTGGACATGATGCTTACAGGAAAAACTATTAAAGCTGTAAAGGCAAAGAAACTTGGACTTGTTGATCGTGTTATTGAACAATTAGGTATGTGAGACATTATTACACGTACCACTGTTAAACTAGTTTGTAAAAAGGTAACAAGTATACAATTGTTTTGTCAAATATCTGTTAAAATACTGAAATGCTTATCGAATCATCAGAAATTACTTTCCATTATAGGACCTGGTTCTGCTGATGCAAAAGTAAACTCAATGAGGCACTTGGAAAGTGTTGCAGTGCAGATAGCAAAGTAAGTTGTTCAAATATTTTCACTTTTTAAGCAGTTTGTTATGTGTAAATCTTTGAAAAAAAACATTTGGAAGGGTGTTTTCATTATCTTTCCATTTATATAATTATCTGCATTGGTTTATGTTATTTATAGACTCGAAGAAGTTCACAAAACATTTTTTCCAAGAAGTGTGTATACATCTAAAAAAGGGAAATTTATTCAATTATACTTTCAATGAAACTTCCTGGTGGTTTTAACATTCAGTGGAGGAGAGATTTTTGAGCATCAGGTTATATAGCCTGAATCTATGCTAAAAAAATAAATCCTCTTCACAGTTATTGACACTGCATGTTAAAACCACCAGGAAGTGTTTCCCAACTATACATGCACCAAGTTTCTGTATTAATCTGACTTTGAATGTGTATCAAATTGTATTTCAGAAGCCTTGCTGATGGAAAATTGAAAGTACACAGAGGAAAGCCATGGACTAGTGTGAGCGGTAAGTTTGGCTGGCATTCAAAATTCTGTCCTTCAGTATACAGAATAATGGTTGAATTCCACTAGCCCAAAAAGTTTGTGTGAAATCCAAAAGAAGACATTCCATTGGTAGAACTTGATGTCACACACCGTGTGAAACAGCAATAAAATTAAACAGTGTATAAATAAGGCCATCATTATGAAAAGTGTAATTTATTTGCAAGCTACAATGTGAAACAAGTTGTATTTTATTTAGGCCTCTCACATAATGTACCTTTAAGTGTCAAGCCAGTACGTGATTTTGTCTTCAAGAAAGCCACAGAAACTGTAATGAAAAAGACATTGGGTTTATACCCTGCACCATTGAAAATAATTGAGGTATGTGTGTTTTATCCATCTGTAACACCATTATAGTATAATAATTGAAATTTTGTAAAGCGTATCTCTTTAATCCCGCAGTGAAATATGCTACTTTCTTTAGTCATATCAAGTTTAATTTGTGAGAAACCCTGCTGTATTGTGAGGACATATTTGCACAACATATACTTTACTATTTAGGCAGCACAAACAGGATTGGACAAAGGCTTAGATGCAGGATACAAACAAGAATCCAAGGTTAGTGTATCATCAGATAGGTAGCAGTAATTCAAAAACTATTAACAAAGATTCTAGAAGAGCTTCAATTATTAAAGCAACTATTTTGAGAGAATTGATTCCCTAAATTACTACATAATGAAGAAGCTAACTTATGCTATAATTGACACTAATGCAGTAGGTCTTTATTGCTTGGTTGTTATGCCTTCACAAGTGTAATGCGTTTAATTATTCATTGAACAATTATAGGGCTTTGGTGAGCTAACTCAAACTAAAGAAGCTAAATCATTGATGGGATTATTCCATGGACAGGTAATGGTTTTCAGGCACATGAAAAAAGATATCCATGAGTCTAACAGTTTTGGATATGTTATTTTTTGCAGAGGTCATGCTTCCCAGGATTTGCTTATTATTATGCTTATTATTAGCACAGGATATCGGACAGTATTCCGATTCTAGTTTTAACTGGAACCTAAATCGAATTGTTTATATTATAGAGAATTTCTTCTTTCTAAATAGAAATTAATGTTTCATAAGACAAAACTGCTAGTGAAAAAACTGCTAATTTCTTTATAGACTGAATGCAAAAAGAACCCATTTGGAGCTCCACAAAAGCGTGCACAAAATATCGCTGTTCTTGGAGCAGGGCTCATGGGGGCTGGTGTTGCTGAGGTAGGCAATAATTTATTTTGTCAAAAGTAAGTTTAAGCATTACATGATATTGACATAATGGTATGATCTAAATACCTAAATACATAATATTTCCAGATATCCAAATGTAAATCCGATGTGTTACTTATGTTACCCATCCGTGTATTTTCTAAGCACGATTGTGTTTGGTTTTAACTTGCTACTTTACTTCATACGTAGGTGAGCATTCACAAAGCAGGACATCATGTAATTTTAAAAGATACAACTGTAGAAGGTCTATCACGTGGTTTTGATCAAATTTATGGAAAGTTAGTATAAAATTATATTTGTTATCTTACCTACATTAATTACATAAATGTTTGGACTAATTAAGTTTGGACCAAAAAATGTTGGACATAAATTTTGGTCAAAACTTCAAAAACTCTACAAATTCTTTTGTAATTTGTACAGATTTTGGTCAAAAATTGTCCAAAATCATCCGAAATAGCAATTAAATTTTCAGACATAAAAACGTCCAAATTATTTTGTACTTTGTAATTCAGATATTTTCCAGTTGGTATGATAAGTATAAGTATGTAGTTCATGGTATTTGTGAGAAGTTAAGAAAATGTTATGTTGTAGGTCATTTTGAAAGATAATTTGTGCTTAAGCAAAGCCAACAAGTGAATCAGAAACCAAATCTTTTGAAAAACCCAACTTTGAAGGCAAATATTCTCGAAACACCTATGAGAAAGAAACAGACTGAATGTTCTTTGTATAGGTTTTTGAGATCGTACAAACCATATTTTTCCGATTTCCAATCCCTCCAATAAGTGCACCATTCAAAAAAGCTCACCTCCAAAAGTTTGTTTTTGCTTTTTTAGGTAAGCACACCCCATCAATTAAGCGCGCCCTAATGTAAATTCAATACTGAAAATGATATGGAATAGATATTTGTACTTAGCAGCTTATTTGTAACTTAGTAAGCACACCCTTTGAATATGTGCACCCCAAAAACCTGAAAAATGAAATAATCGCACAGTTTACTAATTCAGAAAATAATAGTAGAATAAAAATCCGAAAATTCAAGGTTGAACTATTGTTCAAACCCTTATAGGGGACCCAGATTTTAGCCCATAACCATCTGAAGATGTTAACATAGAATGTTTGATTTAACATAGAATCTCAGCTGATGTGGGTAATAGGAAACTTAAGCATCTGAAATCTACAACGACGCATAAAAATATAGTCATAGCAACCTAGCTCGCATTGTAGATTTTCGTGGCCGTATATTTCAGTTAAGCAAATCTAAAATCTAGGACGATGACATCAACAAACATGTAGTACACTTTAGTGTCTTCGATTTAAAGATTTTCAAATCAAACGGACTACTCGTTTCGGACTACATGAGGCTTGGGATATGGAAGGAACCATCTACGTTGTGATTAATTCTGAAACAAACTTTGTTATATAGTCATTGGATAGAGAGAGGAGAGAAAATGCTTTGGCATTTGATAGAGAAAAGACGTGGAAACGTGCTTTTTGTTGCTCATAGAATATAGAAGTGAATTTAGTACTTACCACTACACAAATGCAAAATGAATAGCTTTATCTTATTTACTTCAAATTTTCCGCTTATCGTCTGTATCTTTCACCTAGTTCTATCGTTTCATAATTTACACAACAACCACAACCACAGCAACATGAACACTTTAATGTCATCTTTTTCGAATGTATACAATTTGATTGACATTCGATTGTTTACTGTTAGATAGTAATCGAATGTGCATGAATTTTTAACCGTGCTACTGCATTAAAAACTAATCACCTCAGACTACGCGTCTCAGAAAATCAGGATTTTCACGTTATAGAAATTCTGAGACGCGAGGTTATCTGAAACACAGTGCACGGTTTCCTACTCAGTTGCATATTCCTGATTGTTTGGTATACGTCATCGTCGCAGAATTTCTGTTGTTTAAGTTCCCTATTAAGACCCTATGTATGAATTAAACTGTTTTATCATTAACCTGCTGAATGCATGTACATTTATGGTTTTCGCACAAACTGATAAGTGTACTTTATAATAATCCATTTGTGTAGCATCTATTCCATTGTTGTAGTTACTTATGATTCTGCAATATTGCAGGAGACATAATGTGATTTAGATTACATTGATCTTTTTTATATTTCAGTGTGAACAAACGAACGAAAAAGCGACAAATGACCTCATTTGAGAGAGATGTTCTTATGTCAAAGATGACACCGCAGCTGGATTACTCTGTACGTAAGGGCTTGATTTCCACAAGGCGAAAAATTCACAGTGAAAGTCATGGAATGTCTTCTTCGGGCTTTGTGGCAAATTTTTCACCTCATGGAAATCAACCTTAATTTTTTTTGTTCATCTGTACTGAAAGTAAATGAGAAATAAGAGCTCTGTAATGTTATTTATATTACCAGCATTGCATGTTTATCCACAAATTGCCTTACAGAACTTTAAAGATGCTGACATGGTAATTGAAGCTGTATTCGAAGATATCAACATTAAACATAAAGTATTAAAAGAAGTGGAGGCAGTCACATCAGATCATTGTATATTCGCATCAAATACTTCTGCTTTACCAATTAAAGAGGTGAGTATATTGGGTATATTTGATTTTCTGTTTCAAATTATTTAAGACATCAAATATAAAATTGAACATTTTATTAGAGAGGTGAAACAGAATAATTTTACGCAATATCAACCGTCAATCACTCCTTATTTCTATACATTATTTTTATCTGATTATTATGGAGAAAGAATTATAAAGTAAATGCAGGAAACAACCCAGGATAAGATTATAAAGAAAGAAAAGATTACTGTTCCAGCATTATATTTTGGATTTGCAATAGATTGTTTCAAAATAATCGCAAATTGTTTGTATTTTCTTGTGGATTAAATTGTCATGTCTTTGAGTAAATTTGTGAATGTTATCATTTTAGTGTCACTAGCTGCTAAATTTTGTAGCCTTGAAAGATTCTAAAATTGCTAAACCTTAAAAAGTTTAATTTCTTGAAACATTCATCTGCTACTCTCCACTGCCGAATAAATGTCTCCACGCACTTGTTAATTTGGAAGAATTTTTTCAACCTGGAGTTTATTATTTTCAAAAAAAAAATTGTCTTGTGATAAGACCGTTTAATCAAACCCCCTATAAATTCCATAAAACCCCCTATTAATTAAAATTTCTAAAACAACCATTTAATAAAACCTCCTGCTGTTTAATAACATTGAAAATTTAACCCACACTTGCAAAAAATCTTATGGCCATGAGTTGTCCCATTCATAAAAATTTAGAAAACTATTCCAGAGATGAATGAATGTTTGAATGAATGTTTTTCAAAGTTTAAACTCAATTTCAGATTGCTGAAGCAAGTTCAAGACCAGAAAAAGTGATTGGCATGCATTATTTTTCTCCTGTTGATAAGATGCCCTTATTAGAAATCATCACAACTGACAAGACTTCAAATGATACTATAGGTACAATGGTCAAAATAAGAGCAAATAATCACTGTGGAGGACTGATGTTTGAGCATAGCTTAAGGCTACAAAGCCTGAAGTTATGCTCAAAAATCCCTCCTCCACAGTGATTATTTATTCTTATTTTGGAGGTAGATTTATCAACTTTTATAGAACACAACTGATCTCTTGTCAAGCTATAGATTCTTGCATTGCTTATAGACTTGCAGAATTATGACAAAAAACAATGTCATATATTGAATAAACTTTACAGAAATAAAAAGGATATAGTTAACAATAATGATTTATGTGGCTCTAGAAATTGACTAGATTACAAATAAATTTTGCTACTGTAAAGTCTTCATAGTGAACATTTGCAAAAGTAATCCCAAAATAAGAGTATGTGCTACCCAAAAGTAGGTGCTTCTCGTAGAAAGTTTTGAAAGATAGTAAATCTGGTTTAGAAATAATATTATTCAGGAAATAAAATTATTCGTTTTTCTCCGCAAACCCTTTTCACTACCCCATATGTAGAGCTACTGCTTGGCAGCTACTAATGTAAAAAGTAAGCAGGGCACTTATCATGGGAAGTTTACTGTATTTTAATAGAAATCTATGGTGGCCCATCATAGAAGATTTTTTAACAAAGAAAAATATGACCCAAAATACTTATTTTGAGCCTCTGTTGGTAGTATTGGAACTGAGAGTCAATATCATAAAGCCAAATTAAATATATAATCAGTAATAAGCATTGCCCTATCATGGTGGTACATAGCTAGACATTATCTTTATAAGCAAACGTTTTTATTATCCATTGAAAACATCTGATCGATTAATAGAGTATGGTAGTCATCCACATTGCCTTTTCTTGCTTATACCTTTAATGAATAAAATCATTATTTTTCAGCGTCTGCTGTTGATGTTGGTTTAAAACAAGGGAAAACAGTTATTGTTGTCAAGGTATTTGTCTCTTTATAGCGGACCTTTACTAATGTGTCTGTTGTTTTAAGAATTTGTCTAGGAATTAGTTGTTCTAGAAATATGATGCTTATATCATCCTATTTTTATAGGATGGACCAGGTTTCTACACTACAAGAATTCTAATGCCAACTCTTCAAGAGGCTATCTGTTTACTTCAAGAAGGTGTTGGACCAAAAGAGTTAGATAAGAAATCGAAAGAGTTTGGATTCCCTGTTGGATGTGTCACCCTAACGGATGAGGTTTGTTCATATGACTTAAATTATGCCTAGTATTATTCTGAGAGAACGAATTTATCAAAATAAGTTTAAAGTATTCATTTTGTGTTAAAACACTTTAAGCTCATTAATTACGCAAGTTTAAAGTTATCCCTTACATTTTTAATGATAGGTTGGTATTGATGTTGGTGCTCACATTGCAGAACATTTAGGAACAGTCTTCAGTGACAGGTATCCATATTCTTAATGGTAGGATAAATAAAGCATAAACTGTCAATTGTCAAAAGTTTGGTGTCCGTAAAAAAATATATCCATGAGAATTATATGACATACCAATGAGATCTACTCATATAGTCATGTATAAAGCATGTTTTAATATGCCCAAATTTGTCAAACACTCCTTTATATGTTCTATTGCATAAATGAAATTTTGAGCAAATAAATCTTACAACTATGCCGACCTCAGCATTTTTTTCACAATCTTGTACTATTGTGCAACAATATACGCCAATTAAGCCACACAGGAACAAGAACATTTATGTAATATTTCATATTTGGCAAGTACCCCTCTAACTGTTTTGACATCTTGTAACTGCAATTTGCAGACCAGAAAATGTACAGACTGGAATGCATGTAAAAACAAAATCGGTCAGATAGTCAACTTTCATAAAATTCCATTAATATTGTTAGAATCAAGATCAATTTAATTTCCTATCAACATTGGACCCGACCTTTGAGCAAGTTGGAATGGAAGTAGGGATTTAATTCTGCGGTTGTGGCAATATTAAAGATTGACGATTTTGTAACTTGTGGTGTTGGTGATTGTACATAGTGGCATAATTCACTGTTGACCACCTTCTGAATGATGATACCATTTGTGCAATGTATTGATATTGATACACCAGAGGGATGGTTAAATATTATTAGGCATGTAAGATCTATAATTGCAATGTTGTACTTGGCTTTCAATTTTGCGGCTAGATAAAAATTGAACATGAAGAACATTTCAATAACATAAGACTTTACAAATAATTTAAGACAAAAAATCAAATGCATTTCCATCTCCTTCTATATCAAGCTCGTACTCTGATTCCGAGTCATCTTTGTTATCTCTAGTGTTCACGTCAGGGTGTTCCTTTTCTGGAAATTGATGGGATCGTTATACCCACAAACGATTTTAACTCAACTACCTAATTGTAGTTTGTCTCTAAGATAACCGTATTAGCTCATAATATATAAAATTGAAAATCATTTTTTATCTGAAAATGAAGGAGGAAAGGGAACTTGTTTGTCAAAACGACTTTTGAGTTGGGGGCTAATTCGAGTGGTATGTCTTGTAGTTCAGTTTCTTTTTTAATAAGTCACTCTCTACATGGCTTAAAGGCCACTACTTGGCAGAGAACTACAAAAGAAGGATACAGTTTACAGAGATGAATGATGAGAAATAACATTTAGAAAGATGAGAATTAGCATTACACATAAATTTTTGAAGATCATAGGAGGGTGGAAAGCAAGATAATGGTAAAGAGTTCCACGAGTCAGATGTGCGAAGAACCTGGTTGAATTGAAATCTTTGTTATAAAAAGGGGCCTGAACAGTAAAAGGATGAGCATTACCTGAGTATCTAGTCTTACAAACAAAAGATTTTACATCAGGGATCAAAGCCTTTAATTCATTAGAACTGCCATGGAAGTACTTATAAAAAAAGGATAATGAAGCAGCATTGCGGCGATGAGATAAAGATTGTAACTTTGATGAAAGACCAGGACCAACAATATTAATTATTTGTTTCTGAATCCAGTCAAGTAGATTAAGACAAACAGCAACCGGAACTTTCTCCAATTCTCTCCAAATTATTTGTGAAGTGTATTAGTGAGTCCTTGTTGTCCCTCTTGCTGGAAATTTTCTTCTGTCATTCCTGTTTTCAAAAACTCTGGTGAGAGATCTGGTCCCCGCAATTATTATGCTGTAAGTCTTCTACTTATCATTTGTAAAGTTTTTGAATCTCTTATTAACAGATCTTTGGTTAATCATCTGGATTCTCTCAAACTTTTCTCAGATTTTCAATATTGTTTTTGTTTTGGTAGATCAACTGCGGATGTTTTAACTGGTATCAGTGAGCACGTTGTTTATCGTGCTCTGAATATCTCTGGGGAAGCCAGAGCTATTGCTCTAGATATGTCCAAGACTTTTGATAAGGCAGTCTTTTACATAATCTCAAAGTTTATGGTATTTCTGGTCCCTTATTAGAATTAATTAAATATTTTCTCTCGGATTGTAAAATAAGAGTTGTCCTCGATGGTCAATTTTCTAAAGGCAACTCTATTAATGCTGGTGTTCCCCAAGGCTCAGTCATTGGTCCTGCTAACAGCATCATGAGCAAATTAACTATCTATGCTGATGACACAACTGTATATTCGTGTTTGTGCAAGTCCAAAAATGTCTTTGACAAGGTTGAAATGGCTGCTGAGCTTGAGGTTGATCTACGTACTGTTGTTGAATGGGACAATAAATGGCTTGTTAATAGGGTTAAGATATGACAAAAAGCCTTTTTTTGATGATATTATGCTGACTTTTTATCAATGTTTATATTAAATTCCATGTTGAGCAAAAGCAAAGCATTGTGGTGCATATATCCACCAAATATTAGCTCGTTTGGATTTATGCCGATTTTGTTGTTTTGAGGGTTTTACATGTATTCCAGTCTGTAGCTTTTCTGGTTTGCAAATTACACAGCTACAAGAAACATAAATATCTCAGAAATGTCAAAACAGTCAGAGCTTGCCAAAGTATGCACTATCACAGAATTTTCTTGTTCATGCGTGGTTTAATTGATATATGTATATTGCACAATAGTAAAAAGTAGGATGGTTATTTGAAGTTGTCGCTTATAAAATTAATGGCAATAAAACGTTTTTAAAAAAGTACTTCTCAATAGAGTATAAAAAATTGTGGTTTATAGATCCCAAGACCGTTTTAATGAATAAATAAATTTTTACAAGAATTGGCCAGGACATTTCTTAGGACATGTTTTATTGAGCGCCCCTATCATTTCTGTAATATATTGGAACAAGTGCTCCGGGGAAGGATGGGAGCTTATTTAGAACAATTAACCTTAAGCGGTGCTATGGTTATAACTTGTATTTTAGGATGCATGGAGGAGATTTCAAATTATTAAAAGCAATGGTAGATAGAGGATTCTTAGGTAGGAACTAATAAATATTGAAAATAATACTTGCGAAAAGCTTAGTTTAAGTGTTCCTTTTCATATTCACAATAGTTGGTTTATTTCCATTGGGCGAAAAAATCTACATGAAAGTATAATATATATTATATAAGAAACGTTTTGCCCAACCAGTAGTATAATAAGGAAATATGATACATTTACCGTAATTCAATTAAACGCCCAGAGCATTTATTAAATATTTCATTTGTTAGAGGGGCGTATAATTGAGGTGGGCGTTTAAAAGAATGGGGCATTTATTGAAAAAAATATAAAAATCAGTTTTAAGACAAGTCGCAAAAGTCTCTTGAAAGGGAACTATTGAAGAGGAAAGAACTACAATAAAATTTATTTTCAGACCAAAAGAAGTGTATAGAAAGTTTCCTGTTTATAACGGATAATAAAATTTTAAAACAATTAAACTTTTATTCGTAATACCATAAGACTGCTACGTCTACTTTGAGAGGGGGTATTTAAAAGAGAGAGGCGTTTATTTAATACTTTAGTGTTTAGGAAGGGGGCGTTTAATCGATGCATTACGGATGCAATATGGAAAAATACAATAATACAGTAGTATGATATGGAAATACTTCTGTTCCTTTTTATTACATTCAATAAAAGCCACCTCTTTGAAACGTCTTAAAAATCAAAAAAAAAATATTGAATGCCCTGTGCGTTAATCGAAGTAATATGGTAGGTTAAGGTATCTATTATAATTAATGAAGACTCGGGGACTTGATTGGGAAAATACAAATATTTGCGTTGTGCGCCAAAATAGGAGCTAATGTTAATGAAACATTTTCGATTGAATATATATATATTACTCTTCTCTAGGTCGAAAATCTAAAAAAGGTTTTTTCACATATTCTGGTAAACGAGAGGTATGTGTTTTAATATTTTTGCTTGGGTTGCTCGGTATACCGCAATCATATTGCAACATTGTTGAATATTTCCATGTTTCTCTACTTCCAGTAACTTCCAAAATATTTCGACAGAAATGCTTCGGTGGAAATGTTGGAACTTCGGCGGACAAAATTTTAGCGAAGTTCATAATCAAAATGTTCATGATATCCTGCTAAAAAAGCTCTTGAAATTTCATTCAGATTTTTGTTCTCCGTTGAATTCCCTACATTTTTTCAGTAAACGCTAACTAGTTTATTCGATGTCCTATCAGATTATATTTACGGATACCTTCTAATTATGGCTTTTCTAAAGGCATTACCGAAGTAATTCGTTAGCCCTAATAGCAATAAAACAATAAAAACGAATTAAAAAACAAAACATTTTGACGGGAAAATTTTTTGATGGATAAAATTTCGGCCAACCAAATATTTTGGAAGTTAATTTAGAATATAATAAACATGATATAGGGCACACAAAATTATGTGCTATGAATATATTCGTTCTTCTCTGACTTAAATACCTTTGTTATATTTAACAGGTGAATGCGGGAGCCTTAGAGATTATCAAAAAGTTCCAGAGAGTACCTGTTGAAGGGTAAGATTGAGCTTCATTTGGAACTTGTTGTTTCTTATGTTTTGTTTTGGACATTCCTTTATTATGTTTCTTTCTTTTAGATTGACTGAACATGAAGTGGCAATGCGTTTGGTATCGCGCATGACCAATGAAGCAGTGTTATGTCTCGAAGAAGGAATCTTAAGAAATCCTGTAAGTAAAATAATGTGTTGTTTTTTGGAGAAGCTTACAATAACTAAAATACAATGTAATTTTCTATTACGCAAATTTGTTGCAAAGCATCCAAAATAAGTAAAATACTGTGCAATTTTGTTTAGAAGCTTGCCATAAGTAAAATACTGTACAATTTTGTTGAGAAGCTTACCATAAGTAAAATACTGTGCAATTTTGTTGAGAAGCTTACCATAAGTAAAATACTGTGCAATTTTGTTGAGAAGCTTGCCATAAGTAAAATACTGTGCAATTTTGTTGAGAAGCTTGCCATAAGTAAAATACTGTACAATTTTGTTGAGAAGCTTGCCATAAGTAAAATACTGTACAATCTTATTAAGAAGCTTGCCATAAGTAAAATACTGTGCAATTTTGTTGAGAAGCATACAAAAAGTTGGAATATTATACCATTATTCATCTTGAAGCTTTGAATGTTTTAGCACGATAATCGATTTTTACTTTAGATTGATGGAGATATTGGTGCAGTATTTGGATTAGGATTTCCACCACCACATGGCGGTACGTTTTGTTATTTTGTTCGTTTTTGGTTGTGTTTAGCGTTCGTTCATCTTTGTGAGTGTAAATGTTGCTTATGAAGAGAGAACATTACCCATTAAGAGTCAAATATATAGAATTGGAAGCTTTAGACCTTGAACGTGCAACCACAAGTCTAAATGAGAAAATCTGATTTAGGTTGAAAAGAGATCTCATCATTATCTTTGTATTTTGTAGGTCCATTCAGATTTGTTGATACATACGGAGCCGATAAATTAGTTAAACTGATGGAGAAATTTCAATCGGAAATTGGCGACAAACAATTCCAACCATGTCAATTATTACTAGATCATGCAAAAGACTCATCAAAACGTTTTCATACGCGATAAACTAAAATAATAGTAATTTGTACAAACACGTCTGTATATTAGGAATAATTAATTTCGTTCATAGTGAGTTCTTTTTTATTTTCACGAAAAAAGAAATTGTGACATGGCTAAATATTCTTCATATTGATGTTTCTTATAGTGCTATTAAAAAAGTTATTGTCTTATCTATAACGCTTTCTCTATATTATTGTCGTTCAGTGTAGAGAATTTTGTATAACAAATAATAAACAAATTGACTTGCATGAAAAATACTCGCCATAAATATTTTCAAAAACTAACTGCATTAGGATAATATATTTCTTATTGTTTTGTAGTGACCAATTATAAATATAACGTTTACATTATAATGAGTATTTTTACTGATTCTTATATACCTGATTTTGCCAACCTCGTTTCCAGGCCTTCTAAAGCCCTGGGAACGAGGTTGCTGATTTCGTATATTGAAGGGAGAGGGGTGTAAAATATGCTTTCACATTCTCATTTTTACACCTCAAATAAATTATTAACATCAGAAGAGCCAACTTGATGTATCATGCTAGCTACTTGCCTACCTGCAATATTATTGTTCACAGTTTGACACTTAAACAATGGAATAAGTTAAGTCAGCGTTATGCATTTGCCCCTGTTTGTTTGCTGCTAGATAGCCCCTTCCTTCAAACTAGTTGTCAATTTTATAGAAGAAAGATCTTATTTGAGAGAACCTCTTCTATATATAACCTGTAGCATCCACTGGCACGTTTTCAATGAGTAGCTAACATACAAATTACAATTCAAGGTGGATTTACACTAGGCGAAACATTTCGCGCGCCAAAATAGCCTTTTTTGCTTGGCTTTGCACGAAATTGTTCCGCCTAATGTAATCCACGTTTGTATTCCGTAATTATTTGCAGAGACCTGTTTCAAAAATGACGTAATCTGACAAATAATTTTCAATAAGAATTTAAAAAACTCTTAAAAAACTTTTACAAAACGTATTTCGAATATTCATTGAAAAGGAGGAAGTGAAAAGAATATTCCCCATGAAACTCCCTCGCTCTCGTTCGATATTCTAATATTTAATCATATTTTATTTCACATCGAACAGTTTCAACAAGGATATATATTTAAATCCCATCGATGACGTAATATTATATTTTTTCATTTTAAAAGTTTCAAATTTTTAAAGAATAGCATAGTTTTGTGACTGAGTATAGCAAACTGTCAGATGCTCTCAGAATTTCCTTCCGCTTTACATAACCGGCTTCATTTACGTAATACGCCCATGTTTCACGTACATAGCTCAAGGTATACTATATATATTCTAAATATTGGAAATTGGATATCAATTGTAAATTATGTTTGAAAATGCCAGCTGGAAATCGATCACTAATTATCTGACAGAATAGGTAATCGATAACTGATTATCTGCGAAGGAAAGGAAAATCGATCAATAATTATATACTTTAATTGGATTAATTCTTTCGCGAATTTTGGCAATTTCCCCGAAATTAATTCCGCGCGAAATATTGAAGGACCCTTATACATCTACATGAAGGTTTCATCGACTAAATGTTATATCATGGATTCAAAGTAAACAAAGCTAATAAGAGAAAACCATATCAAACAGATAGCAACTATAAAAATAACGTCACGTGACATTGTTTCAACGTATAAAAGACGTTGTTTTGATGTTTTGATTTTTTACGTTGAAAAAACTCCATAGAGATTTTCAGCTGTATTCAGTAGTCCTGCTCACTTTGTAATTCTGGAAACTCTGGCCCGGATGTGTGTATGTTCTATAATTGTGGGTCAATAAGAGCTGCAATAATAATATATATTCGCATCATTCTCTAGTAAAAAGAATAATAAAGAGCCAGTTTCAAATTAATATTTTTTACAGAGAATCGTATAGACTGTAGTCGTGGTTTTACCAGAGTCGGAGCTAAATCCGGAAATCGGAATTCAGAGCGACTAAAATAATAGGAGCGCACCAAAAAAACCCTCTTCGTTACAGATTCATTTCATCAAAATTTATTTCATTTACAAGAATTAAGTTATGCAGCAACCCCCAAAATGAGTTTCACCCTAAACGAGCTTGCAATTGATTAGTTTCTTTGGTACGAAGAAACCAATCAAAAGCAAGATCGTTTAGTGTGAAACTCATTTAGGGGTCCATGTAAACTAGCCTTGTTATATAGAAAACATCAAGGTATACCACCAAAATAGCCTTCATATAAGCATAATCTCAAAAATAAAATTTACAGCAAAGAGTACAGGATAAGCTCGTTTACACGACAACTTTGCTCGTTTACACGACAACTTTCTGTGCAGGTACCTTTGTATTGAAATTGATTAAATTAAATTTACATTTAAAACGTTTAACACTAACTGCAAAGTAGATTTCAGAATCAACAGAGGTATTATAAGTCAACAGCAGCAACATAACTATTATGAGAGTCCTGTTATATGGGTGTCACCGTCTCAATGTTCCCGACAATCGTTCAGCTGGCAAGGCAACAGAATGTCTTAAACAATATTTTTTAATCAGCCCACCCAAGACAAGAGTAATTCAAATGTTGTAGGGTTTATTCGAAAGCTTTTAAAAAAGTACTCTTGTCATATAAAGCGAAGGTCTTTGATGAGAATATTGAATAAACTTTTTCCATGACGTTCTGCGAATATCTCGAATATTATTTTTTTATCAGCAAAAAATACAGGTTGAAAGCAGCCATCTCTCCAAAACACTGAATTACTTCAGAGATGAAGTGTGCGCACATGACTGGAAATCTTCAATTTTCAAATGGAAAAAACCGCGCGAGATATTCCGATTGCTCGTAAAAAAAACCTCCAATCTCCAATGGAAAACCGGCTTAGGGGCGGATGCAGGATTAGAAATGAATTCACTTGCATTTGCAGCTAGAGGTCAAGGTGGATTTACATTAGACGACAAAAGAAAGCTTAAAGAAAAAAATATATTGGTAGAAATTGACATCACACGCCTAGTGTTCATCCACCTTTAGACTATAACTAGATGATACAGTAGAATATTTTTAATACTTTTGTGGGTTTCATTTAATCAGAAAAGAAAAATTGTCATCTTTCAAGATATTTTTCATTCCACATTTTTACAATATGTTTTAATCAACAGCTTGCTCTACATCGTTGTTCTTCTATATTACATCGAAAAGAACCTATTGTTTTTTTAGTATGATGAAAGCATTGATCTCTTTTACCTTCGCAGTCATTTAAACATGCTCTCCGAAAACTAATTACTTCCTTTATATCAAAAAAATCATCACTAACTGTAAATGGTATTAATGCACGTGTGAATAATCCATCGATAATTGACTTCTTGAAGGTAGTTACTTTCTCTTTTCTCATACGAGTCTCTTGAAAAACAATGGCACATACAGTAGCGCAACCTATTCTAAGTTTTCTACAATTAAAATGCAATTTTTCGTTATTGCAATTAAAATACATTTCAGAACATCTTCGCTGACATTTAAACAGTGTCGGCTTGGCACACATGTTGCTGGATATTATACCAAGTAATATCAATGACAATATTAAAAACATTCTTTGATTCTAAAATAAAATAATAATATATATGTAATTATCAGATTGCTTGCTTGCTTGGTATACTGGCTGGGAATTAGATATGTTCTTAGGTTCCAGAAGGAAAAAATACAGCTGGAGATTTGACCTGTTCTTTCACTATTGATCATCTCCTGGCTGGGAAAAGGATCTGTTCTGAGCTGGCTATCTCAGCTGGGAAATCGAGAAGCTCTGGCTGAGAAAATGATCTGTTCTGAGCTGGCTATCTCAGCTGGGAAATCGAGAAGCTCTGGCTGGGAAAATGATCTGTTCTGGACTAAGTCTTTTTTTGCAGCAAGCTAGGAAATTGAGGTGTTCTAGGAAAACGAGCTGTTCTGTGATACACGCATATGCTAGTAAAAATACTGAAATGGAGATCAGCTAGAGAATAAGAACACCTATTTCTCAGAACACCTCCCATTGGCTGCTTCTGAATGAAGTCACGTCTCAGACTTCCAAAAACTAACCTTGCTTAAGAAACGTCCAGTATCTGTTCGCTATGATATTTAATTTGTACAATATAGAATCTAGAAATTTCTATTGATTTATTTATCGATTCGCACTTTTCCATAATTCCATAATTTCCTTTATGGCACATCTTCAAATTGTCATTTGAAGAGAAGAATACATCCATCCTGCTATTGATTGGTTGGTTTTTCGTTTCTCTTCATAGAATTTAAATTTAAAATCTAATTTCCTTCTACATTCAATATGTATGGTGATATTGGAACAATTTTCTTTATTGGGAAGGAATTAACCAATCAAACTTGAAATATCAAATAAAATGTACTTGTGTTTTTGAACTTATGTTGAATTTTGATATTTACTTAGAGAACAGAAGGTGTGAAGTATTAGATCGTGACGTAATAATTCTGAGTAATAATAAAAAATATGTGCTTCCCCTATATGGGTCCATAGTAGTAAACCTACTTTAACTCTAGTTCAACTGGGACGGATTTCGCCCGCCCCCACCCCCTGTCACATTGTTTTTTATAACGTCTGAACCACTATTGAACGTTTCTGACTTTTTTCAACTCTCTACAAGACACAAATTGTAAAAATTCCATCTTGATTACATCAGTGGATCAAAAAATATAGTCATAACCTGAGACCACCTATTTCTACATAGGGAAATCCCATATAAATTAATGATTCGTAATTTCGCAATAACTTGTGTTTGAATAACACTTATAACATGAAACTTAGCCAAGTTGCATAAAATCTCGAAAGAAAGATTTCTGAAAATTTTGATCACATGACTACTCCGATTTTTCCGAAATTTTGGAAATACGATAGCTGTCTAAAACCGAAATCAGAAAGGGAAAATGTTATTTAGAACTCTTTTAATTGTAATTCTAACAATATTCACATTTTAAGCAAAATTTGCCACTATAAAACTTGGCACGATATTCGTACCAATTGTAGTGAACACTTTGGTCCAAATAAACTTTGATGACGGATTCCAACCGCCCCCCCCCCCCCCCTTCCCCTAGTGTTAATAAGGTTAAATTTTTGTGATGACGTCATCGGAAAATGCTGCCATCAGCAAAACAAATATATTCCAAATTATTCCTTTCGTGATACCCTATTAGCCTGTCAAGTTTCATCGCTATGCTATTAGTCATTCAAAAGTTATGGAGGGAAATAACTTTGCCCAAAAAGCCCAATTGAAATAGGTAAAATAAGGTAAAACTTTTCGCGAGAAGAATTTCCGAGATTATCGAGAATTTTCGTCATTTTAACAAACTTAAATTCGTAAAAAATTTCTTCGCTAATCTACAATCATGGGAAAAAATACTGTAGACAAAGTGAACTTTTTGTCTATAAAAAAGTCTATAATTTTGATTAGCAAGACGAATGACACGAAAATTCGAAAGCCTGGGTACTAGGCTGCTGGGAACAATAAAATTTGATAAAGTCTACTAGATAAATCTCCAGGGAATTCTCGTGGTTGTTTTCCGCATTTTTGTTTTACTTGTACAGTAGTGTGCATTGTGTTTGTTGAAATTTCTAAAACATCTCTTATTTTAATTCCATTATTGTAGAGCATAAAATAATTCTAAATTTATTTTAAAACTTGTATAACTTTAGGAGCACAACCTTTCGCGACCAACTCTTATTTCTTGTTTTTAATTTTTGAAACCCATCCACTCGCGAAGTATCGGATTATGAGACTGGTCCACGGCATATAACTCGTACATTGGTACATGTGATTTTTCCCACAAGAAAAAAAAAACACTAGCTTTGATATTACAATTTATTTGTGAACTGTGAAATGAAAATAAAAAATTAAATAGATAAAACAAAAAGTGTCAATAGTGAATAAATAATAAAAAGAAGAAGAAGAAAAAAAAGATATAATTGAAACAGAAACGATGATTAAATTAAACAAAGCAAACAAAATTGACTAAAAGGGATTTGGTTGAAGGCTAAAATTATATTACTAACCCAGTGAACAATATAACCCGGCGAGCAACCTTGTTCAAAGTATGCAGCAAAGATGCTAGAACGACGTCGAACAACACTGTTCTAGTAGCGTCTTTACTGCTGACTTTGAACAAGTTTTTGTCCACTGGGTAAGCTAATCATCTAAAGGGACCGTCTCAATCTTCAAATCTCGAAAACATACCGTAGCAGATGTCACAGACTCAACGAGTTTGTAATGGATTAGTTTCTTTAGTACAAAAAGACAAATCTATAAGGGTTGATTCGGTGTGACGGCGATTTCTACTAATGGAATATTTTCTTTTGAATTTCGCAGCGAATTTTTCGCCTGCTGATTTTAAACTGTACGACTCTATGAAGCATTAGCCTACGTTTTTCAGGACTACACCTCATGCGCTCTGATGTTCAAACGAATATCGACAAAGCTAATTGGTTTAATTCTTTGTTTATGTTTTTTACAGACCATACGACAGGCAGGGATTTAGAGATTATTTGGAAAATATCAAATATCATGGTCAAACGGTTCTCAATCAAGATTAGAATGTTGATTAAACATGGACTATTAAATAGTCTTTCGCCGGCATCCGTCAAAGATATTATCGTAATTGACGGCAAAACCATGCGGATTGATAATTAGAGTATACAACACACAAAACTCTTTGCATTTTTCAGTTCTTATTCCTCAGACTTTGGAAGAGCCAAAGTTCCTATAAAGAGAAGAAAAATACTATAACAAAATGAAAGTTTTATCTCTTTTAGATAAACTAACAAAACAAACGAGCAAATAAAACGAGATCAACACAAATACCATATTGTAACGAAAGTAATAAATACGCCATACCTTTAAATCATAGTACAGTAAAATCCCGTTACTCGGACATTCGCTTAGTCGTACGGATTTCTTGTCTCCCTTGGATTTGACGACCCTAATCAAGCCAAAATACT
>JAULBZ010001386.1:0-22491 GCA_032360805.1 Neoturris breviconis | reverse complement strand
CACGGAAGAGCCGCTCTTCCGTGTTCGAAAAGGCAGGAAGCCCTGGGAACGAGGTTGGGTGCGGATGGGGTTTATATAAAGATGAGATTTTGTGAAGGAACTTGTGTCCTTGTGAATTGAATAGAGCTAGCACGTATTTATTTATTGATCAAAAGTGCAAGCACACCACGAAATATTTAAAATATTTCTGATCAAATATAAAGCCATGGATTTATACATGGAGTGGCTTATATTTGAAATGATCTAAGTATATGGTGAGCTTATATAAACGGCTTATAGTAAGAGGTTTCGGTATCCTCGTTCCCAGGGCTTCTTGTATTTTTAAAATACGGAAGGGCGACGCCGCTCTTTCGTAGTCCGCCTGGGAACGAAGTTGGAGATTTCAGTAAAGCCAGAATTTCTTTATATTTACATGTTAGCCAGGGGGTTGAAGACTCAAATAATTTGATTTCGTTGCACCCTAATGATAACTGGTCAATACATTTCCTAAATCCATTTTTAATTAGCAATCCAAATCTGGTGGTATTATTGCATTAAAAACGGCAGGAAGCGTGCATTTTGCAGCCCAGAATGGGATTAACTGTATGTAAGACTCACTACTAGAAAAACATTTAAATTCTCTGTTGAAAATGACATCGTTTACTATATTTCGACTTGTATCCTAAGATGTGTGGATTTGAAAATCAAAGAAAAGTGGTAAAATTGCTGACTCAGCAGGTTTTTAAATCCATATTTCTCAAAAACAAGAAGTCAAAACATAGTAAAAATTGTTTAATAAAAAATTTGAAGCTCTTTCTAATGTCTGGATCGTTTGTTGCCAAAATAAACTTAAAAATGCTTACGCAAGCAAAAATTCTTTGATTTTTGGGCAGTTAAAATGGAAATATGCCTTTTTGCACATTAACACTTTCACCCCCCCCCCCCCCCCCTGCTAAACTTTTCTACATAACTTTTGAATGAATGGCTTATATGACTACAAGTTTTAGGAATTTTCCTACAATTTATCTATGATCATTTTGATTTTTTTGGTAACTAAGGACAATTTCCCCCCTAGCTCGCATATTTTTGACTGGTAAAAAAAAGAATTTCCTTCTTATTTTTGCTTGAAAATCATCTTAGTATATAGTTTGGAAAAACATTCGCCTTTCACCTTTCGCTATAATATTAATTCAGCATGGTTCCATCAAACGTTATGGAGGGGAAGGGGGGCACTTTGTTGTGCTCCCCGGCTATTCAGAGCCCCAAAAAGCCCGGCCACTGTTAGTGCGATACTACCGCCGGATTTGGATTCTCCATAACTCTTATAATAATTCTTTAAGAAAATGTATTGTTTGACAAGTTACCATTTGGGTGCAACCAACTTAAATTTTAGGTTTTTCCCGGGCTTCGGCCACCTAATTACATTCGGTAAAATCCCGAATATTAGCCCCCGGTTATAAATCCATCTAATATCAAACGCAAAATCTTCATCGGTTCTATAAGCCCCTAATTATAAGCCCATATGCTTATACATGTCCGGATACAAGCGTATTTAGGCAACCTCGTTCCCGGGGTCTCAAGAGAGAAGAAAGCCTGGGAACGAGGTTGGTATTTAGGTTCTCTTTTTGCAGCTAAATAGATAATTACTTTGTAATATAATATATTACTGTAAAAATATTTTATTTTACAGCTTGTTGCTGCTGTTTCTCGTATCATTCTATATTTTACGTGGTATATAGCTTTTGCATTCTACTTTCAATTTCCAAACGCATAATCTTCACCGGACACAAGTTCATCTTCCAGTTATTATAAGCCTATTATATAGATAGGCCTTTGAAATTGTATAAGCCCAAGGTTTATATTCGGGATTTTACGGTTATTAATTATACTTTCCAAAACGCGGGACAAAACCAATATTTTGACAATTTTAGACATTTTTTTATTTTTTTTATAAAAAAAGCGTGTTTCTAAACACTTTTTAGATTTTCTTATGAAAACGCGGGACAGAACCAACATTTCTATAATTTTATACATTTTTGTAATATTTTTTATAAAAAAACGTGATTTGGAGACTTCTTAGATTTTCTTATGAAAACGCGGGACAGAACCAAAATTTTGACAATTTTAGACATTTTTTTATTTTTTTTATAAAAAAAGCGTGTTTTGGAGACTTTTTAGATTTTCTTATGAAAACGCGGGACAGAACCAATATTTTGACAATTTTAGACATTTTTTTTATTTTTTTTATAAAAAAGCGTGATTTGGAGACTTTTTAGATTTTCTTATGAAAACGCGGGACAGAACCAAAATTTTGACAATTTTAGACATTTTTTTTATTTTTTTATAAAAAAGCGTGATTTGGACGCTTTTTAGATTTTCTTATGAAAACGCGGGACAGAACCAAAATTTCTATAATTTTATACACTTTGTAATATTTTTTATAAAAAAGCGTGATTTGGACACTTTTTAGATTTTCTTATGAAAACGCAGGACATAACCATAACCAAAATTTATAAAGTTTTGGACATAGATTTTTTTTATTTTTGTATAGAAAAAAATAGATATAATTAACCCAGTGGGCAAAAACCTGTTCAAAGTCCACAGTAAAGATGCTAGAACAACTGTTGACTCTTTTTAGCTTTGAAACGGATGTTAAGACTCTCTAAGCACTCAAATAAATACGCATCTGAAGAGCATCGGGTAAGGTCAAAAGAAGTTCGCTAAGTATCATAATTGTGATTTTCTCGTATTTTCTCGTAAAACTCGTAACTCAAATAAAACGTGACTTATTCTGAATCTAGAAATCTAATAACTGACTATTTTTAAGAGAAGCGTAACATGAGCGTTCGTGAGGAGAGTGAGGCAATCATAACAAGTGTCACCACAAATCGTATGTAACTAGTAAAGAACGCTTCCAACCTCGTTCCAAGGGTTTTGTATTTTTAAAATTACAATACGCCCTGGGAACGAGGTTGCATTCAATTAAAAGGAAGGAAAAATGGTCGACCGAAAAGTTGTAGAAATATATATTTATTTTACGTCGTTTTGACGTTGTCCCGACGTCGACGTCACTGTTTCTTCGCTGCAAGCTCGTTGACTTAATACAATCTGAATTTCTACTACCTCCAGTAAAAACTGTCCATTATGGACATGATTCCTTAAAATACTTTGGTCCTATTGTTTGGAATATGGTACCTTCTGATATAAGAAACTTACCCACTTTCAAAGAATTTAAGGTTAAAATTAAAAAATGGTTACCAAAATGTTCATGTAGGTTGTACATGGAGTAGGCTACATTTAAGTTAATTTCTAGTTATTTATGTTTAGAGTTTTATTTTAGTCTAATAATTTCATCATTCATTAGGAAGTTCTTAGGGTCCTGTTGCCCCTACATATATGTGCCACAATAGGAACGCTGCTTTGGATTCCATTGTTTCTAAATCTAAATTGAAAGAAACTATTGCAGTGTCTCCATTTTGGTGACGTCGTTGTAAAGGTGGCAGGTACAACTCTTTACTTTTATTTTAGTAATTATGGAATTTAAAAGTTAACCATTATTGTTTGACTAACATTTTTTATTGTAAAATGATAACTATGCCCATGTAAAATAAAGAAATAATAAAAATAACTTTTTGTCGCAGATTAATTTTTCTCAAATTTGATTAAAGTTTCCAAAATATCTGCTTTTTGTAATGAATTTTTTAAAGATGGTTTCTAACATAGATAAGATACAATGAGACGATAACTTAAGATAAAGGATAAAACAAGATATTTTATTTATTAATAATTATGAGTCAGAATCACTGAGGAGGAGGGATTTTTGAGTACTTCATGTAGTTAAGGGTGGTTTTGAAGGCCTTTTTTGTGAATAAAATATTATATTTAATATGCGAACATCAGTACTTACAGTGCAAAAACTAAACAATTGTATGTACTAAAAATAAAATTCTAAATCAAATAAAAAATATATTTTCCAAAAAATATGACGTTATTGATAGTATTACCTCAGATATTGCTCAAAAATAGAGTTTTCGGATTTTCGCTGGATGGAGAAACATTCTTAAATCAAGAGAATACTTATTTTTTAACCACTTTAGCATGGTTTACACGACTGTGAGGGGGGGTTTCAGTCAAAAATTCCCATTAAATGTTGCTACTTTTAGTGGCAAAAGTACTTCAAAGACAAGTATTCTCGTAACTCTATTCAGGATGGAGGAGGAGTGCCCCCTACCATACTTTTATTCATAACTTCTAAACGAATTGCTATTACGGCTTGAAATTTATCTTGGATCATTTTCAAAAAAATTGTTTTGGTAACTAGGCATAATTTTTCCTTAGTAACCATTTTTTTTTTTTCTAATTTTTGCTTGAAAAACATTCTGACAACATTTGGTTACTACAATTTTTTGCACCTAAAATATTTTTTTTTTACTATCTGTTTGGCCCTGATGACGTCATCATAAGTAATGACGCGTCAAAAGATAATTATACCAAAGTGTTGTTTATGTGTTGGACTATCTTTCTGGAAAGTTTCAAGGCCAAAATAAGGTAGTACTTCAAATGACGTCATATTTTCGAGAAAATTTATTTTTCTTTAATCAATTTTTCTCTTATTATAACACAACCTCGATCCCAGCGCTTCTTAAACGTCAAGAGAGAAGAAGCCCTGGGAATGAGGTTGATTATAACATTTAAGTATTAACTTTTTGCACATAACTACTGAAATTCGTACATTAGTTTTAACATTTTCTTCGTAAAAAGACCTTTCGAATCGTCCTTAACTACATGGAGTATTGCTTCTGGCATTCTAGCCTGCAGCAATGCTCAAAAATCACTCTTTCACAGTGATTATAATCTTAGTGACTTTATGGTAAATGGCATTTTGAAAGTCTGTATATGGAATATCTCGAACGGTACATAGTGAACAAAAACTTGTTCAAAGTCAACAGTAAAGACGCTAGGACGACGTCGTCCGATGTTGTTTTAGTGTCTTTACTGCAGACTTTGAACACGTTTTTATAATAATAAACTCTAGGACTTGAACGGGAACTGGAGTTTGTTATTTTTTCCCAATATTAATTAAAGTGTGATTTTAGTACGTACTGCATGTATTGCTAAAATACCTTATCGGTCCAAACAATGTCGGTCCTAAGGGACGAAATTTTCGCGGGGTGACGAAAATTAATATCAGTTTTAGGTGATCTAACCCTAACAAAAAAGTTGATCCCTAAGTTTAAATAGTGCTTCGAAATTAGGCCGACGAAAATTTGGGCCGATAAGGTATATATAAAACTAACAAAATGAAACGATTCGTTTAACTATTCTGATTCTCTGGCAACTAAAGAAATTTTTTTTTTGTCCAAATAAGTAAAATACACAGGACATGCACGCGTGGTTAAAATCTCGAAGAAAAGAAGTATATATACGTGGTTGTCATTTACCGTTTGTAAATTTAAGTTCTGTCTTTATTTTTTTTTTCCGACCTAAATTCAGTACTGTTTCAAGCTGGTTCTTATAAAAAGCACCCGTGTATATTTCAAACTGACGCTAGGAATTTCAAAATAGTTTCGAGGCTCAAAACAAAATTCAGGATTTTAGATTTGCATAAATTAATTAAATATGATCAATCAAGAGCTTGCAATAGATTCCATTACAAGATTTGACTCTGTAAATTTTATATATTGTAAACGTTTACTTTAAAATTATGACGAATCCATGAACACTTGATTATTTCACATGACTGAAAACCACAAAATAATGACAACACGCAATATATTGTTATTTGCAATGATGGTATCAGCAAATAGGTTAGTAATGATGACATCATTAGGCAACCTCGTTCCCAGGGCTTCTTGCCTTGGCAAGAAGCCCTGGGAACGAGGTTAATCACTAGGATGTCATTATGCACTCTCCTCCACCTTTACACGAGCTAAAATATGGAAATATCAGCGGTGGAGTCCCACACTAAAAACAAAATTTGAAGCGGTGGTATAAGAAACCTGGCGAAGGGTGTAGTACTGAAAGTTTCTTTGGGCACAAAAAAGATTAAAAAATTTAAAAACACAAAGATTTAATTTTTTTTATTTATTCTTTTAGTTTTAGACCTTAAACTGGTCAATCTAAATTCAAACATCGATATCGAACTCATTTCATTTATTAAATTTCCTTGTGCGTACTTCCAGTTCGAAGATTAAAGTACCCAGCGTATTTTGGACTCTCTAACACAATGCTTTAATTATTATTTTGTCAACGGCTAAATCTAGACACAAATATTTGTAGTACTAAGAGTTTCTTAATTTTTGAGGATCTTAGATGAAGGTTTATTATAAACGAGTTTCTTATATAAAAAAACGTATACCCTGGGCCCTAATTTGTTGCCTTCCACCAGCTTAGCTACGGCAGTGTCTGAAATAAGCAAGCTCGTCCCCAGCCCCTTTTGTCAAAAGGTGCTGGGGACGAGCTTGCGAAATAAGAGTAAATATTCACTGTGGAGAAGAAATGTTTGAGAGCATAGACTCAGAATTATTTCGACCATTATCGGATGAGTATTAGCCTGAGCCCCAGTTCTAAACCACAATAAGTTGTAGGTAGTTTGGGACTGAAGCTTAGGCTAATGAATGTGTGATTATGATCTATTCGTGACATGAGAAGATTGAACCCAGTGGGCAAAAACTTGTTCAGAGTCCGCAGTAAAGACGCTATAAATACGTCAATGGCGTCTTTATTGCTGACTTAGAACAAGTTTTTTGTCCACTGGAAAGATTCTCTTTATATGGGAAAATAAAAACGAACAAATACTGATACAATCAAATTACTTGCAAGTCAATGCTTATAAATACAAAATAATTTCATTTATTGAGAAATTTTATCAAGGGGACCGACCAACAACATTTTATTCTATTTCAGGTTTTTCAAACAAAACAGAACATGTATTATTAGTGTAACAAAGGGACGAATATTCTATTCTATTGTTTATCAAACAAAAGGGCATGCGATACGATTCTGCTATAATCTCAATATAACGTTGACAAAAAATTAGCCTGATTCCATGACGAAGAATCCAGCATTTGTAACATTGAGTTTCAGGCTATTAAAATTACAGCTTAACTCCTTCGTAATCGACGGTCTCACTCATACAAATCGTTAAAAGTTTTAAGGAAACGAGATAGCCGATAAAAGGTATTTATCTCTTTACATGGAGTCAACTTGAAAACAGCCACGGAGGAGTTAAAAATTCAGCTATATATAGAAATAGATTCAATATTATTTACATAGCATAAATTGCAGCATTTCCAACTTCGTTCCCAGATCCTTTCATAGAGGTCTGGTTTAGAACGAGGTTTAGAAGTCAAAATGATGGAAACATAGATATATAAATAAAATATTAGAAAAATCAAGAATGAATATAACAAGACATCAACTATGGAGGAGTGTATTTTGTGTATAGTTTTCAGCTCCAAAGCACTCCTCCATAGGTGATATCCAACAGTTATTTCCAGACTTAAAGACATTTTTTGAACAAACTGATTGGAAGATGTTTCTTTGTAAGCACATGGCCCAACGGGCAAAAACTTGTTCGTAGTCCGCAGTAAAGACGCTAAAACAACATTTCCAATCGGAATAAAAGCTGAAATCGAATAAATTCAACAAAAATACCACTGCAAAGAAGGGTGTCAACGAACTTGCAATTCATTGGTTCATCAAAATCGTTGACTCAGTACCGTTCTCCGTTATAGTTGACATCTAAATGAATTTCATACAAAGAACAAAAAAAAAGTCACCCCATAAAGGCGAATCCGTTTGCATAAATTCTAAATAAAGCCATCACGTTGAATGAAAGTGACGTCACTTGTCAGGTGACGTCGCTTTTAGCCAATGTAATGGCTTCATTTAGAATCCGCGCGAACGAATTCCCCTAGTGGAGCTTTACCTTACCTAACGAGCATAAGGTATCGAATGAAGTGATTAACCAAAGCGTATGACATAAATAATAAGTTAAAATAAAAAATAACTGAAGAAATGTAGACATTAGTGGGCACACCATGGTCAAGCGATATTGGTCGATATAACGAGTAAATTATACCGAGGTCAGTCACCATGGAACACGTCAATTTACATCCTTGAACAACTAATTAGTCTGCGTACACCCTGTGTTGTACAGGCAGGACATACTCGTAGCATTAGAAAAACCTCGCAAAAACAGTCCAAAATAAAAAAAAACCTTAAAAACGAAAACAACTCATTTATAAAAAAACAAAAACAACAAAAAAAACAACACGAAAGTGAAACTAAAATAATACCGATAGTGATCTGCAAATTTAGTTCTTAACATGACACAAACATCCTGACTGAAGTGTAATACACTTCTTTTAACACTTATTAAAAACAGCATATCAATCAGAAAGGTAAGATGCATGCATGAAGCAAAGGAACACTGAGAGATCATTTAAGAATTTCGTTTTTTTTTGTTAAGTTGAAAGAAACTAAAATTATCAACGAGCTTGCAATGAATTGGTTTCTTTACAATCCATTGCAAGCTGGACTTAAAAACCTTAAAAACCGCATTTCAGTCTAAAGGGAAAGAAGGCAACTATTTGTTGATCGTAGTTTTAATAATTGCCTTGCTCGGGAATATTTCTATAATAATATCCTTTGAAGCCTCAAAAAACTGTTACCTATCATCTGTGGAGGGGTGTTGTTTGAGTAGTTTTCAGCTTTGATACTAAAATAATGTACTTAAAAAAACTCCTCCACAGGGGATGTCCGGCAGTTATTTTGAGACTTGCATTTTTACCATTATTCTATGAATAGTTGGAAGCATTCATAGAAGGGCGGAAACACGCATTGATGGGCGGAAATAGTTTGATATTCTGAACATAACCAAACATTAGATAATCTATGTACAACCTCATTGAAATTAATTTTACAAATACGGAGAAATATAAACGCAGATTTACACGCCCTTTCGATTTGCATACCTTATTCCTTCTATTGTTCGCGTCTCTGACTCTCGCGCCCGTATTTGGCTCTTTTCGCTCGTTTTTCACTCAAATTTCCCCTTTAATTTACGAAAATAACCGCTTTAATTTCTGCGCATCTTCAATGCGCGAAAATTAAAGGGGCGCGGAAATTAAAAGGAGTAAGGTACCTTGAAACTTTATCACGGGCGTATAAGCAGATTTACGCCCAATCAAATTACATTTATGCAAACATTTTTTAAATGATATAGCTACGCCTATTTACCCCTTCAAAGTTATACACATGCATATTGCGACAAGGGCGTGTAGTCAACGCTTGTCTCATTTTCGTTAATATAAAAAAAAGCTGCTATTAGAGCTTTTAAGGCTGCTATTAGAGCTTTTAAGGCGGATCTCTACTGTGAGAAATCGCGCGCAAATTCTAAATGAAGCCATTACCTGACAGGTGACGTCACTTTCAACCAATGTAATGGTTTCATTTAGAATTCGCCTAGTGGAGATCCGCCGTTAAAAAAGTTGAAGGTGTACATCAACATACGACCCATCATTAACCAAAGACGTTTTTAAATCTACGAAAAAATGTCCAAAGTTGCTCAGCAACGAATCAATATACTAAGCAACAACCAATGGTTCGTCGTCTGAAAAACGGTTGATCATTGGAGCATCTTCACCTAGAAAGTATAAAAACATACAATAATGGACCGTCTTAAAGATAAAATAACTACTGAGTCAACAATCTTGCAGTATATTTGTTTCTTTGCACTAAAGATTGATTGGCTGTTCGTACTGAAGGAACCAATCCATTGCAAGCTCGTTGACATGACACTATTAGTTGACATAACACTATCCATTAGTGCCATACTATATCTTTTTTCCTTCTAGAAAAAATACAAGGTACGGTATTGAAAGTAGTCCACCATACCAAGTGAAAATTCAGTTCAAATGAACAATTGGAATACCTTTTTCAAGGTGAAATTATGTCAGGTCACTGTGTAGGAGAGTTGTGAATTTTTGTATCCAGGATAGATACCCAAATTTAACATGGTATTAGGATTTCATGTCATTGATAAAGTTTCAGGTCAAATAAACAATTGGAACACCTTTATCAAGAAATAATTACATTAAATCAGTGTGGAGAGAAACGAAATTTCATATTATAGCCTTAAGCGATGCTCAAAAGTCCCTCCTCCACAGTGGATATAAATTGGATACACACATTATATATACTTCATAGCATTACGTATAAACTTAAATAACAATATAATTTAATTAAAGCTTTATAAAATATATTATTATTGTACTGGATATGAATTGGATGCACCACACACATTATGTTATTGTGATGTTATGTCTAGTGGGATCATTAAAGATAAGTATATTAACATAATAATTAGTTTAACATAATATGAATAGAGACATGGTATCTATAAGCAGTAATAAAACTTTGTAAAGTAAAGGTGGTTGTCATCATCTGTTTTTAAAATTAAAAAGAAATAAAGAATAATTAAATAGAAGATTACATATTCATTAAAACAATTTATTCCTTTATTGAAAAATCTTCCTATGTTGAATTGTGTATTGTCATTATATTTCTAATTTGAATTGGGAGTAACATACAATTTATTATTTTATTAAAAAACTCTTGTTATGTTGAATTGTGTATTGTCTTTATATTTCTAATTTGAATTGTGAGTAATTAATAAAGACATAAACATTTATAGAGTGAATACACATTAATATTTATTTTAAAATTGAAGAAGGAAGCTTTCCAAAATTCTTGAAATTTTAAAAATTATGTGTTATACTTTTTATCATCTCAAAAAATTGAGGAGAGGGCTTCCACAAAATATAAAGTGGCTGCCATAAAAGATTCATTGTCAAAGTCTCATAGAAGAGTTAATTTTCAAAAAATTTCCAAGTCCAAATGTAATTCTGGTCAAATCTTTATAAAGAATGAAAAAAATTCAAACATTTTCTAAGTCAACAAAAATCGTAAATTGAACATTTTGGTGAATGTGATCAAAGTCTCATAGAAATAAAAAAATATCGATAAAATTTTCCAAGTCCAAATGTAAATATGGTCAAATCATTATAAACAGAAATTTCTAAGTCAACAAAAATCATATATATATTGGACATTTTGCTGAATGTAAATCAAATATTCCACTTTTGAAAAAATCCCTTTTTCAGGATGATACGACGCCTTTTTGGTCCATTGGACTGAAAATGCAATTTGGACCCTTTTTGCCCAAAACTTGGGACCATGTGGACGAAATTGAATATCGCCACGAATGCTGGTACCGAATTTCGAAATGCTAGCACTTTGGGAACATGCTCTATTAAGAAAAGCGGGCCGCCGCCGCCGCAAAGTGATAGCAATAGCCCATCCAAACTTTGTTTGGGACGAATATTGATTTCTTGGAATGAATATTCATTCTTCGGAATGAATATTTATTGCTCGTAATGAATATTCCTTTCATGAAATGAATATTCCGATGAATGAATATTCGTTGCGACGAATGACTATTCGTTTCTGGAAATGATTATGCGTTTCTAGGAATGTATCGGAATAAATTCGTTTCCGATTTTTTTTCGAACAGAAAAATACTATGGCACTAATGGGCTACCGAAAACTTCTGCGTGCACGAATTCTAAATGAAGCCATTACATTGATTAAAAGTGACGTTGCTTTCAACCAAGGCAATGGCTTAGTGAAGATCAACCCTTAAAATCTACCAAAAAAAGTCGTTTTCAAAACGTAATTGGGAGAATGTACAAACACAGAAAATGCACAAGCAAATCAAATATAAGAGGATTGCAAGGTTACTCCACAAGGTAAGCATATCAGTAGACTTTATTATCAAGCATCAGCACGACAGCCCAGCCGGCAAAAACCTGTTCAAAGTCAGAAAAATAACGTTAGAACAACGTTATTTTGTTTTGCTGACTTTGAACAGGTTTTTGCCAGCTGGGGATAACATTAAAGTTGACAAACTTTCAACAAAAATCCCTAACATAACCCCAAACACTCCTCCACCGTGATCATATTCTCTTTTGAAAGAATAATTGAATAAAGAAACACAATTTCTACCAATAAAATGTCTTCTATTGGCTTTCATACTGAATTTTCCGGCTAATGTAAATCAACCCTTACCTTGATGAAATCCAACCACCATTCCATCATCGTCATCATCAAAATCATTTTCTTGTCTTGTGTAACTACCACGTGCAGCAAATGCAAGAAAACTGTGTTGAAGACGACGATATTTATAAGCCATCAAGATCAAACCAAGAAGTAATGCAACCAAAACCAATGCAACTGGTATAGCCCATATTAATGTATTCTTTTTCTTCTTCTTCGCTGCATCAGTCTGCTTTTTACTGGTTCCATCAGATGAAGCAATATGACCATCCCACTTCAATGAAAAGGTTTCTGACTTTACCACCAGTGCTGCACGATCCTTTTGGTTATTTTTCATATAAGTAATTTCAATTTTACACTTGTATGAACCTTTTGGGGTATTTGCAAAGCGAACATCAAGCTTTCGGAGTGTTCTTGAAGGAATATTATTCGTTTTGAATGTTACACAATTTAGCTAAAATAAGATTTACAGTGTCACATACTGCTCCTTACAGACCTGTGGGATTAAAATAACTGCAGTCATCACTGCATAGGAGAGATTGGCTGAAAATATTCTGAAAAATTTCTCCTACACAGCGATGACTGCATTTATTTTTATTTTTTCCATTGCAAGGAGATACACATCTCTGTACTCTGTATGGAGCATTCTTTGGACTATAAATGGGTTGCGCATTCTTTTCTGCTCGTTCTTTGAACGTTGTTCTAACGTTATTTTGCTGACTTCGAACTCCATATACGAAGATATGCAAGTCCCTATTCCGTAGCCTTTCACACTGCAATTATATTATATTGTCAGGGCTTCAAATGACTGTCAGTCATATCTGTGGAAGAGAGATTTTTTCAGAATATTTTCAGCCAATTTGGCTAAAAATATTCAGAAAATCTCTCCTCCACAGTGATGACCGGCACTTATTTCAAGCCCTGATTTTTTTTTTCTTCACTCATAGATTTAGTCAAATTTTATTGTGATTTTAGATTCTTTAAAGCAGCCTTAACAAAGAAACCAATCAATTGCAAGATCGTTTAGGGTGAAGCTCATTTAGGGGTCCATGTAAAGGAATCTCCAGTATTAATAGTTTTCAAACATTGTTTTTGAAACTTTATTCCATAAATTCTAGCTGTATGTTTCTATGTACATTATTTGTGCTAATAGAAATTTTCAGCCAAAAAAAAAAGTGAGCATAATTAAATCCACAGTTAAAACCATACAGAAACTGCTTATCTCAATTTAGTGAAACACACAACATAGCTTATAATATAATAGAATCTTAGCGGCGATAAATAAAAGCAAATAAACCATTGCAGACGGAATGATATTTAAGCAATTTTTTATTCTTGTTTTCAGTCTATGCACAGCCATTGAATTCTCTGTAAGCATTATCACTTTCTCTCTCAAATTTTGATTCCCATTAAAATTCCCAATAAAATTATGCATGAAAGCCAAAAAAAGACATTAGTAGAAATTGACATCACATGACAAATCTCCACAGCTGCTTGGCGGCCGAAAGATTTCTGCTGGTTAGGCAACGTTTTTTAGTTGTAGTATTTATAACTAGAATTGGCAAAATTAATAGGAATTTAAAAATCCAAGAATATATTTTAATCATCCCCACCCTATTGAGGCTGAGGCCACAACTAGGAGATACTAGGAGTACTTTTTTTACAATCTCCAGATCCTTCCTTTCTCCTGATAAGTGATACAACCGTCAATTATTTACCCTGAAACAAGGCTGGGACCACATTAAAAGGGAACAGGTAGATGTTAGCGCTTTCAGAGACATAGCTTGACATTTTAACCCGAGCGTAGTAATGGAGCGGTAACCTCCAGATTATAAGCATCACTGCTTGACCACCGGGCCACTACTCCCTGTATCTAATCAATCCCTTTTTATCAACGTCGTTTCCTGAAGTTCTGTCTTCAGCCTACCGCGTGTACCAACTTCACTCCCTGAGCTTCTTCTCCTCCGTGAGAAATATCAGCTCGTTCATAATAATTCTCCAAATACATACTATAAAATCTTCAATTCCTTTTCCAAGCATGCTTATACAAAACATTACCATGCAGTTACTTCCAAGGAGATTCTACTTGGTAGTTGCATGGTAACTAGTTAGTAGTAATTGTACGCAAGCTTCCATACCACAAACTGAAGCATATTTAGTCTCAAACTTGGAAGTCGGATAGGCAGTTAAAATTTATGATATTATAGAAATGCGGAAAAAAAAAGCAGAATGAATAGCTATCTGCTTAGTCAGCAGAAATCTAATTAACCTTAAGTTTGCACAAATGTAAACAAATAATTAAACCAATTAACTACTTTGCTTTTCATCAGCACACTGTGGTCGAAATAAGAACAAATAATCACTGTGGTAGAGTGCATTATGAGCAGATCTTCTGACTTTCCAACTTGAAGCTATGCTCAAAACTCACTCCACCTCAGTGATTATCTCTTTATTTTGAGCAAAGTAAACATAATACCGTTCTATCTATCACAGTGTAGCCAGAGAAACATTCTCCAGAGGCCTCATCCCACACTATAGTTAAGGGATATATAGTAATTTCTGAAGGAGGATACGGTGGTTCATCACTGGATAATGAAATAGGTATAGTTGCATATAACCAATTCTTTGGATTTGGGCCATGGCGTATACCAACTGCAAACACGTACGACATACAAGTTTGCAAATCTTCTACCAGATAAGAGGTTTTGATAGGTATGTTTATTGACTTCACATTATTTTGCACATTCCTAGAAAAGAACAGGGGAAGAGTGCTCGATTGGTTTCTTCGACCCGAAGAAACTAATCAATTGCAAGCTCATTGACTTAACACTCTTCATCATAGATTAATTTTTCTCAAAATTATTGAATTTTACTTTTTTAAAGCTGCTAAGATATCTGGTATAATATTTTGGTAACGAATTTTGGAGATGGCTCCTAATGCTTAAAATAAGAACACATAATCACCGTAGAGGAGGGACTTTTATAAAGCCTAGCTCACACATTACTCTTCCACGGATATTTTAGCGCAAAAAAAACAAGAAAATCCGGTAGCTTATGGCAGTTATGGCAGAAATATGACCACGGAAATTATTTGAACAACAGCCTAGTAAAATTGTTATCTAGGTACAGTGCTTCTAGTTCTAGGTAAGAACGACTGTGATTATGACAATTTTGAACAATATCAAATACAAAGAAAAATATACTGAACAATGGATAGCCTCGCTTTGGAACTATATTGAAGTGTTTCATTTAATATTATTATATTGTTCAACAACAAGAGGAAATTTTATAATTTTACAAGGACCATGTTTTGGCACTCTAATTGTCATATTTTAAGATTTTTTGAACTCAGTTGCTTCTTTAGAGATTATTGTACTTTCTTGTTTCCCTGACAAAAAAATTAAAAAACAAATATAAATAGATTGATACCATCGTAAAGAGGACGTTGTTGAGAGTTATATTTTGTTAAATGCGTAGTAACTTTGAATATTAGAGAAAAGCATAATAGGATGTCAGTTTGGTGACAAATATGACCACAGTTATATGTAATAAGTAGAGAGAGCCAAATCTATACGCATATAGCATTACTTGTTTACGATAGCAGCGTAATTGTAAATTGTCATTTAGTTTTTTATAGTCACATAATATGGGTCTAGTACGGAGTATCCTCACCAAAATTATGTATTTTTTTCTTTTTTTACATTATTATCTTCCTTGAAAAAGTAAATATCAGCTTCTACAGCTTTTTTTAAAATTAAATGGTAAAACGGGAGTAAAAGGTTCTTAGCGTCACACAGATACTCCGGTCTTAACACAATATTCTGAAAAACCTCTCCTCCACAGTGATGACCGACAGTTATTTCAACCCTTACCACAGTATTATTTATTTTGAGCTTATATTGGAATCTATAATTATACGTAAACAGAACAAAATAATCAATGTGGAGGAAGTATCTCTAAGCACAGCTTCAGGCTCGAAGCTATGCTAAAAAAAACACTCCTCCACAGGGATTATTTGCTCTAATTAACTAATTAATGTAAATGTTGATTTCCTGTGTGACATTAATTTCTACCAATGGAATGTCTTCTTTCGGCTTTCACATGGAATTTACTGCCTCATATAGAAATAAATCAATGATAACAACTGTTTAAATTGTACAAAAATTGGAAACATACATGTAGGAGATTACAAATCCTTGGACTAATGGTAGAGAAATCGGAGGTTGAGTCCAGTTCAAATATACTTTATTCCCAGATATTACTCTTGCATCCAAGTCTTTTACACGTTGAACACCTTCTGCAAATAAACGTAAAACAAGTTTTTATGCAAAGTTGGCACAAAATGCATGTAAATGTAATCCACAGTATTGGTCAGTCATCTTTGTAGCATCAAGCTATGCTCAATAAATGCAATGGCATTGAAAGTAGTTTGCTAAACCAAGTGTAAATTATATTTATGTGAACACAATGAAGTGCATACCTACAGTTTGTGAGATGTACGTCATAATTGACCGACGTCATAATTGACCAAAATGTCTAAAAACTTCAAGTCAATTGCGTAATTTGTATGAATATTTCCAGCTATTTAATTTTTTTTCTTCTAATTTTTAAACCCTCCTTAACTACATGTAAATGGTACCATATCTTTTAAGTATATCGGACAGAAAACGCAATTTAGACTCTTTTTGCCCAAAACTCGAGACCAAGTAGATAAAATCAAAATAAATTTGGCGAGTCCTTCTAAATTAATGCCATACATGCTAGTATCAAATTTCAAATGGTAGCACTTTCAGAACCGCTGCCGAAAAGTGATAGTAATAGCCCATCCATAACTTTGTTTGGTAGGCTAAACACACTCTTCCACAGGTGCTGACCAGCAGTTATTTCAAGGCTTGACAATGTGCCCTCTAGAGTGCGATGTTAATTATCTGAAAGCAAGTACTTACTGCAACTTTTTGTATCTTCATCAGACCAATCCGTACAAATTGGGACACCATTACAAACTTCGCTATGCTTTAAACAAGATGCGCTTCCATCTGTACAATTAAACCCAAATGGAGCAGGGAGACACTTCTTATCAAAACCTAAGAATGAATTCAAGAATAGACAAATACACAATAGCAAAATAGACATACTGCAGCCTAATCAGCTAACAAAATTTAAAAAACCAAAAAGACATCGAATGACAACACAACATATCATCAGCAAGAGTTAAAGGAGTAACCCAGGGCTCGAAATAACAGTGGAGGAGTGATTTTTGAGCATACTTTCAGGCTACAAAGCCTGAAACTATGCTCAAATTTCACTCCTCCACAGTGATTATTTACTCTTATTTCGACCACTGATTGACTTTTCTCCAAATATTTTAGTAAATACAAGTCAAATAATTGCCAGACATTACCTGTGGAAGAGTTAGCATAGTTTTCAGCTGACAACACTCATCCACATGTGATGTCCGACAGTTATTTTAAGTCTTGCAATGCAGTGGTAGCAACAAAAGTACATATCACTGTGGAGGAGGGATTTTTGAGCATAGCTTCATATGCTATAGCCTGAAACTATGCTCAAAAATTATAACCTTTACAGCGATTATTTTCCCTTATTTTGACAATTGGAATGTAACACAAATAATCGTAACTTACCGCAATCTCTCTCATCTTCACCATCCTTACAATCACGGACTGAATTACATACTTTCTTTTTCGATATACAACTGTTATCGATAAGACAAGTGAAACCAGTACACGCTATAAAAGATAAAAATAAAAAGTATAACCAGCCGGCAAAACCTGTTCAAAGTCAGCAAAATAACGTTAGAACAACGTTCAAACAACGTTATTCTAACATTATTTTGCTGACTTTGAATAATAATAATTATAAGCGAGCCTAAATATAACTGCCAAACCTCGCCTGTGGAGAAGTGTAACCTACTGTGCTAAGTAATTCAGTATGACGTTTAGAAATGAGTATATAGCTGTAAAGCAAAAATATATATTAACTATATCTATATAGCTACTTGTTCTTGTTTTTTTCATATTATTTGTAAAGTAAAGTTTCCCCAGTAAACAAGAACCTGTTCAAAGGCAACAGTAAAGACCAATATGACAAGGTTTTTCATGTTGTTCTTACATCTTTACTGCAGACTTTGAACAAGTTTTCACCCACTGGTATACTCGCAGGAATAGTTAAATAGCCCTAATAATATGATTTAGAGCTATTATCTCTAATAGGGGAAGGCTGATAATACAGTAAGGGAATAGGCTTAGGTTGGAAATTATTGGATTTGTGATATAATCACAAAGACATCGAAATGGGCTGCGTTCTTTTTTTTTCTTTTTCTTTTTCTCCGTTTAGAAGGTAGTGTGATTTTAAGCAATGGCTAAAAATCGTTTAAACAATGGCTAAAACTCAATGCAGTGGCTGGATCTGCGGCTGAATCAGTATCATGTTTTACTGAACAATAAAAGAAAAAAAACGCCAAATGCAAGCGAGAGGCTCTATCACTTTTATACCGACGTCAACTAACGACTCAGCAGTAGCGAAATACTTTCCAAGTATATATGATTTATAATTTGCTACAACAAGTAGAAAAATGACTTTCCTGTGGCGTATGACACTTGTCTCTGGCTGGCATAATTTCTCTAAACAGCATCAGTAATAAGAAATCTAACTCTTTTTGCACACACATGTGTAATGATATTCAACTATTACGAGTCACTGGATATTTGCGTACAAGCTGTACAGGGGAGGATGGTGGTTTTCTTCATTTGTGATAGACATCTTATTACAGGATTTACTTTCTCTCATTGAAAAAATATATATATACATATATATTCATAAAAAATATTATTTGTATTACGTTTTTTCCACGTTGGCCTTTTCATAAGATAGAAAAAAAACAATATGAAACATCTGTGCTTTTCTGCAAGCTTTTCTCTGACGTAAGAATTGTGCTGAATAAGAGTATATGTCTCGGGAGAGTAGACATGCAGAAAATAACTACAGTAGTGCTGAGATTCATTCTGGAAATCTAATCAAATTAGCATACACATGCCTAACTGCCTCACAACAACCCCAGAGCAACGTAATTGAGTGTATGAAGTCTATGAAGTGACCCTCGCACAACATAACAGCCAGGGCAACAAGAAAGGCTAAATTGTAGATTTAAATTAAAACGTAAGTGAAAGCTAGGGATACGAAATACAACATAACACTTGACGAGTGAAAAAGGGATCGAAATAGAAGAACCACAACAATTTTAAAGACACCTTCATCCCTATATAATTTCTTTAATACTGCTTCTGCCATAGTCTCTTTCGTATTAAATAGCGTTTTTTTAAAACTTTTTTTTTAATTCGCACTCTCTAATTTTTGCGCATTTGTTTATTCCTGAAAATTATTGCTACTGTACTCTGATAATAATGCAGTGAATCCAATCTTTATTTGGAAGCTTAAAAATGGTTACTTACGTATTTTAGTTGGACAGTTTTCTTCATCAGAGCCATCACGACAATCCCTGAAACCATCACATTTTTCAGCTCGTAGAAAACATTCATCACCACTTTTACAATATGCTTGTTTATCCTTATGACATGTCACTGGTGGTGGTTTTCGAGTAGGTTTTGCTAGAAAGAAGTGGGTAAAAATAATGATTAATCCTTTGTAGATACTATTAAATGGAATGTAATTGCCGCTCTTGTACTCGGAAAGTAATAAAAAGTGGGCAAAAACTTGTTCGAAGTCTGTAGTAAAAATGCCAGAACAAAGTTTTCAACATTGTTCTAGCATCTTTGCTGAGGACTTTGAACAAATTTTTGTCCACTGGACTATGATTACTTGGAACAAATAATTTTTGACAACATACAGTATTTTAATGCCTCCATGAAGAGCCCGATTTTATATTGTGTACTATAAAAATAAACGCCATCAATCAGTTCATCTTCAACTTCATCCAGTAGGACAAGAAAAAAAACTTATTTTGATATTGAATAGAAACAACAAACATTGGTAAAAGTTCCTGAACTTATGGGAAAATAGGAAGGAAATTATAAGGTTGATTTGAGCTGTAAATAATCTTGCAGCTCTAAAGGGGGTGCACATTCAATAAAGGCGCCTAATCAAGACATTACAGTACATGCTTTTTATATATGAAACCCTTTAGAAGTAACTCAGGCTACATTAGAAAATATTAAGAAACACCACAAGCTGCTCAAATTGATGGTAACACAACAGTAATGGAATGTATTGCTTCAAGGAAACACCCACAAAGAGGGGACGAATAACATTGTGAAAAAAACATTAAACAGTGGGCGAAATAGGAGCACTGCAGAGGAGTGATTTTTGAGCATAGTTTCAGAGACTACAACGCCTGAAGCTATGCTCAAAAAATCTTTCTTCTGCATCTTGTTTCGACCATTGTTGAATCTGAAACTGCAGCAACAATAAGAAATATATAAAAGTTCCAAAATAACAGCATTTACATTGTGGAGAAGTGCATAAACAGAAATAGCACTAATGTACTCCACCACAGAGTTTATCTGTAGGTATTTTTAAACCAAATCAGAAACAGCATTTTAATTATAGAAATCTGTGGAGAAGAGTAACAAGTTCGTTGGAATAACATTCAACCCAACGTAACTAAATGGTAAAACAAAACGACATTCATACTGCAATTTTTCTCATCACTATTATCACCACAGTCATCTTCGAAATCACATTTCATGTCAGAATGAATGCAATTGCCATTGTCACATTTGAATTCTTTGGGTGCACATGTAGCTGCTATAAAAATATTAAAACCCAAATTAAACCTTTTTTGTCATCAGGGCCAATTAACATCTGCGGAGGGGAGCATTGAGTCAACGTTTTTGCAAAAGATTTGTGGCAAAAAAGCAATTTATTGTAAGTTCATTGACTATACTCTTCGTTGTAGATTTAATTGAGCTAAAATAATCACTGTGGAGGAGGGAATTTTGGGCGTCGCTTCAGTGATTACTCTTATTTTGACCACTGCCAATGGTTAGAATCCCAGTGGGCAAAAACATGTTCAATGTCTGCGGTAAAGATGCTAGAACAACGTTTTCAAAGTTGTTTTAGTGTCTTTTTACTGCAGACTTTAAACAAAGTTTTGTCTACTAGTATGTTTACAATATAATTTTCTATGTAAGAGTACTGAGTCAACGACCCTGAAATTGGTTTCGGTTGTCGCTACGAGAAACGAATCCATCGCAAGTTCATTGACAAGCTCTGTCTGACCCTTCTGACCAGTTTCATTTTTGTCAAAATTGGTCAATTAGTTATTTTCATAAATGTTACTATTGAAACAAATATTTGAGATGGGCTCTTAAGAGCCATCTCCAAAATTCGTTTCAAAAAGCAGATATTTTAGTAGCTTTAAAAATGTCAAAATCAATAAATTTGAGAAAAATTAATCTACAATGAAGAGTGTTAAATCAACAAGCTTGCAATTGATCGTGCCAAAGAAACTAACCAATTGCAAGATCGTTGATTCAGCACTCTTTCCCTGGGAACGAATCTCTTATTATGTAAACAGAATGCTTACTACAGCCTTTTTCATCACTGTTATCTCCACAATCATTATCTTTATCGCATTTCCATGTGGCAAGTATACATTTCCCATTAGTACATTGGAACTGGTCACTTCTACATGATGTGGCTAGAATGGAGAATAAGTATCATATATCACAACAACAAACATACTATTCAATTAACCGTTTAACAAGTGAATAGTTAATACATAACTTTAATCAATTTCGTTACAAAGATTTTCGTCAAATTTTTTTTGAATTTTTAATTTCACCGCATTCTTTTGTCAAAAGTGACAAAATTAGTGTTAACTCTATTAGAAATGATTGTTGTAATTGATGATGAGAGCAATGAATTTGGTAAATTAAGCTTTTATAATTTTTTTTAGATAAAGGCCATTTTTCACTTCCGCAAATATTTCTGAAGTGGAAAACGGCCGTTGGACATCAAACTTTTGTCCCGTTAATCTTATTTCCGCTTGTAACAAGCAAAATGTTATCTTAAGAAAACTAAAAACAAAAAATTGCTTGGTATAGGCAAAAGTTAAATCAAACACAACAAAAGTTCAGTGCCTAACCTACTCTCACTCAATTACAAGGAGAAAATAAAACATGCTGCTTTTAAATTTCCGTCATATAATAATGTTTGTGTACTAAAGATTTTTTTATTTTCGTCATGTTCATGTTTCGAAATTATTGAAGTTTACTTGATGTTCGACAGTTATTTTGAGGCTTGTTGTTGAAAAAAGGAGCAAAGCTAAAATCAATGCATTTCTCGCTAAAGAACAAATCCAATTTGTGGTCTAATCAAAGTGAATTGTACCTAAAATGATTGCTGCATATGAGT